>CAICTM010000850.1:0-45508 GCA_903772945.1 Seminavis robusta
GACTAGAGCGGTACATTGAAACCCTGTTCTCAAATGACTATTCGAGAGACTCAGTCATGAGTGAACCTCAAACCCCTTTCTAGGATCGAGTCGTGATTAAGGCTAAGAGCCGTGTTTGCATTCGCCCCCTGACAGGGTCACAGAAGGCGCGACCAGCAGTGGACAAGGAGAACATATGATTTAAAGTGCGGGGCACTCTCATGAGATTTGGATGTAGACATGTGCGTCGCACGATGCAATACTACAAGGGGATCAGGCCTTGTATGGGTGTATATACCTTATGTTCCAGTCTGTGTAGACTGTGCCGCACTGGCGGTAGCATGTCGGAGCCGTACAGTGCCATTGTCATTGACCCGGTCTATAGTGTAAGGACCTTTGTACTTTGGCTGACCGTACTTGCGGTGCTGATACTGTTGAATCATCACAGTATCGTTGAACATTGTATTGATGAGGACACGCGTCGCGTTTTCCTTCGTTGTTTTGTTGGATTAGTCGTCTGGCGACGTTCTTTAATGTACTTCCAGTTGGCTTCGAAACCGGACGTTGTGAACGCGTACGATTGAACACAGAGCCTGTGGCGGGCGTTGCACGCAAGGTGGTATGTCAGTGCTTTCCAGCGGCACTTCATTGGCAAGCCAGAATGATGAAGTAAGGGGCAGACAAAGATAGGAGCGCATTAACAATATCTGGGAAGTGATCTTGGGGATAGTCTGGAGCCGCAGCCCGTATGTGAGGACTCAATTCCAGGATCCATTTCACGAGGGTGTCCTTGGCATTGACTGTTTTTGACAGGCGAGTGCGAAAAGTTACGTATGTTTGGATGAGCACGCTCGAGCATAGAGTTGGCTTGAGGGTTACGTTTGGTTTTTGGGTTGGGGTTTTTTTGAAAAAAACCTGGGGGGGGCCCCCCCCCGGCCCCCCCCCCGGAACGAAGGGGGTTTTTCACCCCCCCCAAAAAGAAATAAAATTCATCCCGGAGTGTCTATTCGACCTCTGCGCGGAAATCGCGTCCTCTAAAATCTATGATAACCTCAGCAGGCAAAGGATACCGAGTAAGCCACGTTTGTTCTAGTACGATGGCTACTTCATCTGCTGCCTTTGAGCAGATCTCTGCAATCTCGAACCAACCGGTTATGCGGAATCAATCATGGTCAAGCAATGAAGTGTGCAGGATTTCTTTTTCTTGGGATCCCCTACTTTGTAAGGGCCTATCAGGTCAATACATAGTCTTTCCCCAGGGATCTCCTCGCAAGTCTTTGGAGGCATCAAATCCAGCTTACGCGTCTTGGGGTTGTTCATCTGGCAGCTTGGCAACGCTGCCATACGGCCTGCACAGTCCTGCGCAGACCTTTCCAGGTGTAGTGTGGGCTGATGGTTAGTTCCGTGCGAGTCTCAACAGGATGCATCAAGCACACACCATGTATCCATTGCAATAGTTTTTTCTGCATAGTTTTAGTTACAACGATTTTCTCGTCCTTAACTACTAGGTCGTAGGACTTATCCCCTCGTGGGGAAAAGATTGCTTCTTGTAGTCGTTTGGCTTGTCCCTGAGGAGCTTCTTGATATCGTTGTCGTCTTTCTGACGAGTTTCGATCTCGGGGAACGAGAGAGGGAACTCGCAAGGGAAGTCCTCTTCGTCTGCAGTCATGAGTTCAAGCGATCTCGCTGGCGTCCATGCTTTCTGAAGAACCGGTCGTTGTTGGAGAATGTTAAGTCCGACAACGCATCAGCGACGATGTTCTTTTCGCCCTTGATGTACCGTAGTTCAGGGCCGTATTCTCAGAATAAGGGGCCATCGCATTACGCGATCGGTATGAAGTTCTTACATGTAAAAATCTTGTGGTCCGTATGTAAAACAATCTTCTGTCCTAGAAAAATATTACGGAACTCTTTCAGAATTTCTACGATACTGATAATTTCCTTCTCGGTAACTTTTTAACGTGTCTGAGCAGTGTTTAGCTTCCTGCTGTACAACGCGATAGGTTTTCCCATCTGGGAAACTTACTGCGACCGTAGGTATTGAGTATCACTCGCAACTCCGTGTGGATAACTGAAATGAGATCGTTGAATGCAGGGTAGGCGAGCAAGGTTTCTTTGCAGATGATCTTCTTCATCTGACTAAAGGCCTTGTCGTGTACCGCTTCCCATTTCCACCTCGTTGTTTTGGAAGTGCGAACGAAGCCGAGTTGGGGCAGTACATGTGATCGTCTGATCACCATGTCTCGATAGTAGTCCACTAGTCCAAATGGAAATTTACGGAGTTCCTTTCTGTTTGTAGGAGGAGCACTATTCTTGATCGCGTCTATTTTCTTGGTTATAGGGTTGGATTCCTTCTCGAGTAAATCCAGTAACCTAGGTACTTAAGTTCTCCTCCTGCGAAGAAGGACTTGGTAGCATTGATCTTAAGTCCGGCTGATCGAAGCATTCGGAGAACTTCATCAACCTTTTCAACGTGATCTCCCAGATCGCCGTTCTAGTAGTCAGGATGAGTAGATCATCAAATGTATGCACGGACGTATTCTAGGTCGTGCATTAGGTTGCCCATCTTCTCTTGGAAGATGGTGGGACTATTACATAGGCACATCGGCAACCTCTGGTACTCGTACTTTCCCCACGGGAGTACTATGTTACAGAGTTGCTTCGAGTGGAGGTGACAGCTCGATGTGATAGTATCCCATGTTCAGGTCCATACTAGTAGCGTACTTGAAATCCAGCGTCTAGATTCAAAGGCATGTCCTGTATTTTTGGGATAGGGTAAGGATTCCGCTTGATCCTTTTGCTCGGCTCCCGGAAATCAGAGATGAAACATACAGATCCATCCTTTTTAGGAATGATAAAAGTTGGTGCCTCTCAGTCAGTCGTCCTGGAGAACTTAGCCCACTGCACACCACTCGGAACATTTTATCTTTTTAAGTACTCTTGCCTTGCAGAGACGTTCATCCTCCATTTTAAGAGTGTTGGTATGAACGCGTGGAATAGGATATGCTCTGGCATGATAGGGTTTAGCAACAAGGGAGAATTTCTACTTCGTAGTCGTTCATTTGCCACTTTCCTAAAGTACCATCGAATAGGTCAGAGTACTTCGGTAGTAAGGAAGTGAAGCTCTTCCTTCTCTTCCGTGTTTAAGTGATCTTGACTTTGGCAACCTGCCTTAAGTCAGCGTGTTCCGTACTTTCGCAATCAAGAATCTTCTGAGAACGATCGTGCACTGTTCATCAAACAGTGTATGGATCAAGGGAAAATGAACAAAGTTTTCTTCTCTGCATATGGTGGTCGCTATCACTTTTCAATTAGGGAGATAGAGTTGCGCCGTCCCATTCCACTAACATGGTAGTGAATTCGAACTTAAATCCTAAGTAGGAGAGAATGTCTCGACCTATGATCATGTCATACGCCCCAAGCTCTTGGTGATGTTTAAATCCCACTCGATGATTATATCTTCGTGGAATTCAGGAATCATAAATGCACCTTTGCATTTCGTGCTGGTGTTTAAAGTCTCCTGCAGGGGTAGTCCACATGTTTTGGACTCCCCCAAGATCTTTCATGCTTAATTTCTTAGCTTGAGTTTGAGCAATCAAAATTCCGGATATGCTTTTGTATCCAGTAAGCAACTTAGTGTAACGGGTTTTGGTTTCCCTTTTCCTCGCTTGTTAAATCTAAAATAAACGATGGGTTGGTCATACTAGGTTGATGATGAAACATCGCTCTAGATATTTAGCCAGCGTGGAGTACTTCCACGCTACTAGATCCAGGCTAGACAAACCTTCCACGCGTTCCGTTTTAGAATCGTGGAGAGATGTAGGATTACTACCACAACCTACTCTATCACACTTTATAGTCTCCCGCGGGAAGCCAGATCTACGATCCCTCGATGATGATCTCTCTCGTTGATTAGTTTTCATAGCTTTCTAATCTCTCTCATAACTTTCATTCTCTCAAACTCAAAACACTCGAAAGATCTTTACACTAGCTTTTAGCGTAGTGCACTTTGTCTTCTCTTCAGTCAGCTTGGGAGTGGTCAGTGTTTCTTTGTCCGGGTCGCATGCATCATAATTCCACACCAGCTTGTTCAACAAGTGGACGATCCTTTTTGATTCATCGCGATCGTCCTCTTCGTCACTTGAATCTTCCATCTCTTCTCTCAGGAGGGTATCTTCTGGCAGGTGTGACTGACTCCCGTTACACCCTGCGCTGCCGTTCTTGCGCTGCTTGATCCTCTCGGTTTTGATCATGGACCGCTCGAGCAATCAGCCTGTCTTCTGCGTCGTCCCTTGCTTTCCTCTCTTGGTACGCCTCAATGCACTGCCAGATAGTCTCCCGGAACTGGCCCTTGGGGAAGGAACTCCTTATCCAATTCACAGAGACACCAGTATCACCTGTTCTCCAGCAGATTGTGTATTGTTTGTCATTGTCCGCCTTTGGGCATGCAACAACCTGTCCGTCCAATGAATACCCCAGAGGGAACGCAGCATCAAATGATGCCTTGATTTCTGCGTCATCCTTCAGATACATGTCACTCGACGCAACCAGCCACTGCAACCTGAAGGTCCTCCTCTTTCTGGTAGACTTCTTCTTGACATTGGCTCCTTGAGCTCCATCTTCCTGTGTCAATACTCGGTCGTCATCTTGTGTTTCATCTTGTGTTTCTTGTTGGCTCACAGCAGGGGCATTTCGCTCAGTTATCTCAGCCCGCCCTGTCAAGGCCGGCATGGGCGGTCCTGCCATCATAGACACATCCACAACCTCCTGTTGTATGTATAGACCAGCTGCATGGGCGTCTTGTTGGCTATAGCCACCTCCTTCAATCTCATTGTCACCATCCATTGTTGGCTCTCTGTTTTGTGGTTGATCAACGAAAAATGCCACGAGTTTCGAAAACCCATAGAATCTCGATTTTCAGTCCAATCATGATGATCAGCACATGGATAAGAATGGAAATTTCACGGAGATTCCAAATATCGCATCTTTGATCCACGAAATCAGAGTCTAGAGGGTCTACACTTGCGATAAGGTTGCACGTGCGCATATTTGCACTCGTGGTTTAAGACGTGCGCATATCTGCGCAGGTCTTATGATTCGCGTTAAAGGTGGAATTGAGAAATGGAGAATACTTCGCAAAGGCACACGAAACATTTCCTCTCGCCGATGCCACGTTAGTAGGCAGATCGGGACCGGGAGGTTTTGAAGGAGTGGCTGCCACGATCACGAGAGACGATGCTCCTTGTTCTAGTGATGGAGTCTGCCTTTATCAAGATTTAATATCAGCGCTTGAGAGGCATTTGCGTCAAGTCTTTGGTGATCAATCAGCGGTCAATATCGAGTCTGTTGGCGACAAGTCCGTGGCCTCGGACTTCTTATCTTTTGCGGCGTCTGCTGTCTCGTCCATTGTTTCTCGTGTGATGGTGGGTTCTGAAGGGGGGTCTCAGGCGGGGTCGCAGAACAGCAAATCCAGAAAGCGGAAGGGGACCAAAGGGGGTTCCAGGGGTTCCACTCCCAAGTTCAATCTTTCCGTCATTCCTCAAGAGGAGGCAGGTCACAAGGGACATCAGGCTCCAAAAGGACCGACATGTTGGCCCTGGTGGCCACTTATTTGTCTTTGGCTGATCGGGAAAGTCAATGCACTTGACGATTTGTGTGCTCAAATCAAGTCGGAACAAGATCCAGAAAACAAAAAGCAGCTTGAAGAACATTTGGCCAATGCCTTTTAAATGATGTTGGTAGGAGGTGTCAAAGACAAAGCTGGCGGGTTCAAGGACCACTACTGAAACTTCCTGATGCTGCCACATCCACACAGTGAGTATTATGATACAGGGTACAATTGGGTTATTGTTCCCATCATGACGCTTGATAAAATGCGTGCGTGGGATGGCGGTCAGTATGATGTTGCGATCTTTGTGGGGGAACACTACCACCAAGAAATGGAGGAGGACGACAAGTACAACAATTTACAAGATGGGCCCTCAAAGCACACTGCAGTTGCTGCTGAAAGACGCCTCTTCAGGGACTTAGATGTAGAAGGTATCGAGACCTTGACATTGTTACGGATGTCCTAACGCGGTTTCTCAAGGATTGGCCTACCTCCACACCCGCAGCTGTGATGATGCCGGCAAGCCATGGAGGTGCCCCCAGACAAGTGGGGAATCATTAACTTGGCTGACACGGTGGAGGCTTTGATGGGAAAGAAGGGGGACGAAACTTCGAAGCGCATTTTTGAAGATTCCAAAGCTGGCATTGAGACACTCATTCCAATATTGTTGACTGGTGATGCGCCTGGGATCCGCGTTCCTAAGCGTCCTGTTACAAACTGTTTTGGTGGCAAGCATGTCTTCAAGGCTACTGTGAAGCAGAGGTATCCTACTGATCCGATTTTGAGTGCTTTAAAGGGTTCTATCAACTTTAGCCGGCAGTGGAATATGCGTCTGATGTCAGCATGCTTCGACATGTCTTGTGCGGTTTCCAGCAACGAGGGACATTCCTATGCTACACCGCCGGCTATGGATGTGATAGGGTCGGAAATTGCAATCGTGACTCCAGAACTGCCTCCTGGCCAGCAGACTACTGCTGCGGTTGTGACACCCGATTCACAGGCAGTTGTAACGCCGGAATCCCTGCCTCCAGGCCAGCGTCGGCAAGTGACCATTGATGATGACAGTCACATCTTCATCGCGCCTATCGAGGACGACTTCAGCGACGTCTCCATCGACGATGATTATTTTGACTGAGCAGTGGCAGAGATACGCAGAGACCAGAGGTGAGGTTCGGTAGAAGACAAGGTAACCCCAAGAAACTTCAATAAGTTAACAATGCAATAAAAGAGATCCAAACATTACGCGTACATGCGAAGGAAGCGACCTTCGACAAAGAAGCAATTAAAAGCTACGAACGGGAAGGTTCAAAAGAATTAAATCGTTTGTTGGAGTCAGAGCCCATGTTGAAACATCTAAAACCAAAGCCGTCTATCCCTAACACTGGCTTATTTACATGCGTAGAGTGTATGAAGAGACAAAGAGACATAGCTTTTTAACACTCAATGCACTGCTTGTGGCCAAGACTTCTGTCCGCGCTGCAGTGCATGGTGGAACGACGACAGTGGACTGGAATGTTGCTACTCATGTCGAGGCAGTGTAGTCTAAATGTTAATCCCCTTTGTGTCATTAGTCACTAGGTCCATCGCGCACGTTAACGAGTGTGTTATGGGCGGATATCTTCTTGTCCATTGCCGTGTTGACCTTATATTTGTACCATTCCAGGTTGCCATGGTCGAGGAACCCACTGCTGACCAAAGCTTCGACGGCTTCCATCTGCTCCTTCCTCTCCAACTCCAACTTGCGGATTACAGGGTCGTCTTGTTTGTTCGATCTTCATGGTAGGATGAAGCGAGTGCAATCACAGCAATAAAACTCTCACATTTTCGTCACTAGTCCCTCGGAGACTAGCAAAGGAGGTCTTATCGCACTGTAGTAGTTGGCATGAACATGGTACCGGTACGCTGTATGGATGGGATGCTTGGGCATGAAAGTGAAGGGTCATCACAATTGGGGTCTTGACGACTGCAAGAACCTGGTGCGCATCTGCCGGCGCATGTTGATGGATGGTTGGAAACCTAAGATCTAAGATCACCAACCTGTACCGTAGATAACGATACGTGTGGAACTCTCGCTGCTGCATGCTTGCTGAATAAGGGTAACCATGTATGGCATCTACAAAGAGAGATGCATGCATATTGCTCAAGGAAACATTGGTCCGGGTTTGGTATGCCCCTGTAGACGAGAATCGCCTTCCTTGCCTCCCGGCACTCCCCGCGGCAGCCGGCCAGCCCAGTTAGCATCAGCTCAAGCTCCAGCGTCCAAAGTCCGCGGGGAATTCGCCTTTCTTGGCGGCATCGTACAGTTCTTGATCCCACGATGTCATTCTACGAATGTACTGTATGGTAGTTCCGTTGAGATCTCTCAAGTGGATTGGCGCACTTAATCCGGCGGTATTAGCGGTTTTATTGAGATTCCGAATGAGTCGTTGTGTGCTTTGGTTGCTTTGAAAGAGACGCCTCAACAAAAGAAGCGTCTCATTCCCAAGTCTGTCGGTTGTCCCAACCCAGTCAAACAAGTGTAGGATGCTCTTGTACGCTTGACGGCAGTCGTCACGAGTCAAACTGTCCCTCAGATCTTTGCCGGTCTTAGTGTAGGCATCTTCGTTTCGCGCCATGAAGAGACACTGTGGATTGGCGATAGTTGCATGCGCAAGGATATCTTCGGTACTACGTTTGCTGGGTGGTGATTCCTTGTCAATTGCTGAGTTTTTTGTGTCGGTAGCAGTAGATGTTGGAGGTACCAATAGATCAAACCGTTTTGGATTTTGTGGAATGCCATGGTAATAGTTGAAGAAACTAATGGCCATTGCCACTGGTTCTCGTAGAATGGTGAAGGAAAAGAATGGCACATTGTGTTCGTTTGCGAGATTTTTCCACCGAGGCAATTCGTTTTGACTCAAATGTAGAAACGTGGGACAATTTCTTTCGAGTGCATGAAATTCGATGAAGACAACTTCTTGATTGTCAGTGCCACGGACAACCCAATCCTTCATCAGCTGCATAGTGTCGTTGTATTCGCGCGGCCCTGTCAGATAAATGTAATGGACTCTAGACCGTCTGCCATTCTTTCGATACTTGATAAGCTCTCGAATGGTTGTTCCGCCTGTCTTTGGTATATGTAGGTAAAAGATGATCCCACCATATTCCAAGGATGGAAGGGTATAGCTCTTGTGATGGCTGCTGATGATATTATTGTCGTGCTCGGTTTTCCTTTCGGTAAGTATACCACTATTATTATTATTGGATACCCGATCAATCAAATCTCCCCTGTACCGGTAGTTTTTGCAGATCGTGGACGCCACCACCAAAACCAACAAGGAAGACACACTCAAGAACAAGGTTCGATGCGATGTGCGACGGCAGCCTCTACTGTGAGGACCATCATCTGCCACCATCCATATGAAACGCTGTGCAAGGGCTGCTTGTGAAGAATGATCTGTCTGTTTAACCAAAAGAAGTGAGCACACGTAATGACGAGAGAATGAAGGAGTGACTATGCTCCGCGTTTCCTAGTGGCTAGGCTAGCTAGCTAGCTAGAGCGGCGTTTGCTATTATTGATGGCCATTGCCGGCAGCGGCGGCAGGTCAATCGAAATGATCGAGTCGAGTGACTCATTGAATCTCGATCGAATTCAGTCGAATAATTGAATCGAAATTTTCAATCGTCTTCAAAAGAGGTCGTCATGGCTCATGGCTCACAACATTGCTTCATCTTAGCAGACCAAGGTCCTTTTGAAGCTAGCTGTTGTACAGGTGCTGTTTTACATGTACTAGTACCGGTGTTGTTCAAAATAGGGAATGATATCTTCTCTGCTGGCACTAAAGTTGCCTCCAACGCAAGCCCTAATGGCTTAATCTGGATCCAAGTAGCCCACGCCATTGTCCGTAGGAACAAAAAAACCAAAAAACCAAAAAGCAAACATGTAGCAACATCAATGCAATGCGCAACCCTTTTTCATCTGCACTAGCTAGGCCGCACTCAGAGACAACGACATATTGAACCATTCCAATCCCAACCCACTTCTGAATGACCGATAGGACCACTACACCCGATCCCAATCCTGGACAAACTCGAGCCAGCACCCACCCTGCCACCCTGGCTCTACCGGTACACCAGCACCGGTGCCAACTAAAGATAAAAATTAAAAAGCCTACTCCAACTGCACGCCCCAAACCTGGCATCATTAACCTGGTCGATTGTGGCTCTCTCGGTGGAACGGTCTTCCACTGATAGCACGTCTCCCTGGCGGTAGCAAGGACTACTATCGAAAGAGAAATTGACGATCCTACAGGGTGCCTACCCCCCGTTGCCACAGGCATATGGCACGGCACCAGACCGGTCGTCTCCACACCAGCTACCGCACGCTCATTATTTCCTTGCTTGTAATTAGATGTGTTTATTAATCTGGACAGTCAAAGTCAAGTGTTTGCAGAGTCTTTTGCGTCAATCTTTTAGAAGGGCTTCTCATTTTCCTTTTCTCTCAAACATCTTTCTTATTTTATTTAAAAGTCAACAGGGGAACCCAACAAACTGTTGATAACATACGGATCTCCATCCAACTTCTCATGGACCATCAAAGCCAAGATTCCCATCTGAGCAGCACGCCCATTGTTGAGCTCAATGGCCAACTTGGATTCTTGTTCTTCAGGCGAGAAGGAATCCCATCCAAAGTCCAAAGCTCCGTTGCGGAAATCACCAACCGACTCTCCTTCTCCAGTGATATCCTTCATAACAGCCAATTCCAAGGCTCCAATAAAGAAGAACATTTGCAACCAACCAGCAGCAGGGACGGCCGTGAGGGCACCCAAACCAGACGGGATGCTCTCAAAGCTGGTGCCACGGTAGTCAATATCTCCAGGCAACCGAATTCCAGCCGTGGTGACAATGTGTCCCAGGACGGCCAACATGCAAACTCGTCCATGCTTCACTTCCACATAACGAAGACGGTCGAAACGGGCTTGGTCAGCATCTGTCAACAATCCAAGGGGGTCAAAAAGTCCCAGAGGAGGTTGGGCGCCAATTTCCTCTTCAAAGGACATGGGAGTCGAAGTAGAAACTCGAGAAGCCACATGAGCAGGGGCAAATGCCATTGCCGTGCTGGCAAAGACACTAAGAAGGGCGATGCAAGTCTTCATGGTGGTTGGTTGCGGTTCGATGTAATCTTAAAAAGGACTATGACTCTTTTTTGGTTTGTTGATGAAGCTGAAGAATGCCAAAATGCCAATACACTTGTAAAAGCAACGAGTTGTCACGGTGAGAAGCCTTTTGGATCTTTCTTCGCCAAAGATCCAAAGATACTTTCGATTCAAATGGGTCACGATTTTGACGTCATGAACAATCCGAAACAGATGGAGGAAGCAAGTTTGACGATCGAGAATGCCTTGGAACAAGTACTGTACCAGGTACTACTAGTACTGTACACTGTAGTGAGTGAGTCGAAGGCCTCCAACCATACGGTAGCAGAGGAGGCAAAATCGGTTGCCACACCATGCTGGACCTCCTTGGATTGTTACCATAATTTGACGACTCGGCTCGACAGGGAACAACAACAAAAAGATGATACAAGCTCTTTTCAAGAAAGTTTTGATTTCAGCTTTGGCACCCTCCATGAGGAGCCCGTCAGGTTTCACGGGGTACTTTGCTCGCAAAGTGATGCGAAAGTCCAATCCAGTCTCAACACAAGTGGGAATCCAGCGTCTAGATTTGCAACCTTCCGATGTTTTTGTGGAGTTGGGTGGCGGTGAAGGTGCTGGCATTAAAGCTGTCTTTGACCAACCTGATAAGGTCCCTTCCATGATCCATTTGGTCGAGATTAGCGAGGATTTCCGCGCAGAGTTGACCCGAGTTATCAAGGAAGATCTTCCTCAAACTGACGGCATTGGCAACAAAATTGAGATTCATGGCGAAGATTGCAAGCAGATGCCCTATCTACAGGACAATAGTGTGTCGAAAATGTTTGGTATGAACGTTGTTTACTTTTTGGATCCACTCCCAGAGTACCTGAACGAAATCCATCGTGTGCTCAAGCCTGGCGGCGTGGTGGTGTTTGGTTGCAAGTTCAAAAATCTACCCAAAGACGATAATGTCTTTATCAATGTCGAAGAGCAGCCCATTACCAGATCAATGGAGGCTGCCGGGTTTCAAGTTGGCACTGCCTTTGTGGAGGTCTCTGCAGACAACCCAGTCTGGAACTACCTAGAAGTCAAAGGCGTCAAATCCGGTTGACGAGTACAAAAGATAACCGAACTAGGCCTGCAATTGAGTCACTTTCCAATGGTACAGTACAACTAGTTAGTCTAGACTAGTAGTGGGATCCTCTTCAGGTTTACCTTAGACATGGACCTCCCATTGTGACATCGGGGGCATCATGACCAGGTAGCTTCTTCTGGCTTATTTCAGGTGACTCAGTGATACTCGTGAAAGCAAGTTGAGATCGCCATCACCTCATTCACCCATGCCATCACCCATCACCCACGCATCCAGGCATTGCCCCTGTTCTTGTTGCTGCAATCCCACCAGCATTATTCTCAATTCTCATCCATCCACAAGCTCCACCAATGAGTGCCACACTACTAGCTAGCTAGCTATTAGAGGACAGCAGAGTCTGAAGCATTCATAAAAAGTGAAGGTCTTCCATCCACTTCATTCGAAGCACTGGGCTTCAATAACTACTGGTAGCTATAGTAGCCGAGACGAGCAGATACCCCACGGTGGCACCCATGTTATCCCACAGCCAATCGGAGTCATCTCCTCTGCTGACTGCCACCAGCTCCCAAAAGCAGATACAGGTTGCAGCCACCGAGACACAAAGACGAGGAGGCCATCATGGTTCCGCATCACTGTCACAAACAATCATAAATGAGGCAAAGACCTGCATGGGAACAGGATGTCTCGCACTGCCATACGCAGCACGCGTTGGTGGCATCTGGTTGCATGTAATTGGAATATTTGCCGTCGGACTGTGGAACCTGTATTCTGTGACACGATTGTGCCAGTGCCTGCAGCTGTTACCCAAAGAAGCCATCTTGGAAGAAGACGACGACTCATCCAGGCAAGATGATGATGATGATGATGTGGAGAAAAATGAAGACTTGCAACCGGTTGTCGAAATGGCATCACCATGTCATCATAGACCAACGACGTCCTCGTTGGACAGTGAAGCATCAGCTTCGCGACAGCAACAATCAGCACCAACACCCAATTCCCACAATCACGCGAATAGCAAGACAATCCCAGTGGTATATCCTCCCCCGCCACCTGGCACTTCGACTTATTCACGAGTTGCGTGGTATGCCTTTGGCCCGTTGGGACTTTATACACTAGATCTTCTCATGGCAACTCTATTCATTGGTGTTGTGGTGGCATTTGTGGATGCCACTAGAGGATTCTTGAGAGACACTCCCTTCACCACGGGGTCCGATATTTTGGATGCTATGGCCATTGCCGCAATCATTGGGCCAATGTCCGCCGTTCCTGACATGGGATATCTCGCCAAAGCAAGTGCTACGGGGCTTGGAGTGCTATTCTTTAGCTTCGCCGTCATTGCAGCCTACGGATTGTTTGACAACAGCAACCCAGACGCCAACAACGACGCCAGCTGGAATTGGTATCCCGAGAATGGCGTTGAGGGTGTCAGTACTTGGTTTGGATGCCTCGTCTTTGGATATGGCATTGCTCCCTTGACATACAACTTTCGTGAGAGCATGACAGAGCCCACACAGATGGTTCAAGCATCCTCTGTAGCCCTCCTGATTGTGGCCAGCAGTTATGTCTTGTTGGGAGTTGGACTCTATCTTTTGTTCCCAAATGTTGATGGAGATGTTCTGCGCATGCTGCCTTCGCAAGGTTGGCTTCCGATCATCATTCGTCTGGGGATGGCCGTGGTCGTCTTTGTGACGGCTCCTCTTCTAATCGTCCCCTGCGGCCAACTCGTGGAGGGGAAGATTGTAAAAATCAGTGCAGCATCCCATATAGACGTGCCATATCGAGTCCGAGCCACGGTACGAATGGGCATTGCTCTAACCTGTGTTACAATCAGTGTTATGGTACCAGGCTTTGTTTCTGTCTTGAGTCTGGTCGGCTGCGCATCCGTTGCCACGGTGGGCTTTGTTGTGCCCCCACTATTGTATTTGCGATTGAATCTGTTAACGCAGAACAAGCTGTCATGGACCATCGCACTGGATGTGTTCATGTTGCTGTGGGGGACTGTTGCTACTGGGATATCAACAAGCTACACCTTTCGGAATGTCATTGGAAGTCAAGTTTAAAAAGACGACTGCAGCTGCCAATAGCGAAGCGCCTGATCCATCAGCTTGTTGCTGGTTAATACTGGAAGGGCTACTAGGCTGATACTCGTAGTTGCGATATCACTCTGGTAGCTACCGGTACACGTGTTGTTGGTGTCCGGTAGCTTCAGAACACGAGAAAAGGGTTGTGATCATGCTGCAGCTGACGTGCCGCTTGCTTGAGGCCTGCGCTTGGAGTCTGGGAGCCAGCAAACAAAACTATTAACATCTGCCCCTCTAGCCAAACAGCGATCGGCATATTCAGAAGTACAGTACCTCTTAAAAAGGATTCATTATGTATTTACTGTACTGAGGGGGACCCCGACAACAAAATTTAAAGCTTGCTGTTGGGGCGTGTGGAGTGTCCCTCAAACCGGCATGGCCACAAACCTAATAGCTCGCAGAGATATCTCATGCATGGAGTGAGGACATCCTGTGTCTGTTCATCTCAAGACGACGACGGTCGTCCATAGCTTGTTGCTGCCTCTGTAGTTGACGCATTTTCTCGCGGATTGCCATACATTGTGGGATCGGACAAACAGATTCCTTGCATTTTTGTGCGTGAATACGCAAGAGCGTCCAAATCCTCTTACAGATCTTGCAGCCACCTTGAACTTTGATCTGTAAGAAGAAATAATACAAAATATCAGTCAGGAGATTGCCATTGACAACCAAAAGCAACAACATCAACAAGAACTCACTTTGCATAAACGAGCATGCTGCAAATAATTCTTCATCTTGGCACAGTTGCTGGAAGAGCACTGCTGGTTCTTGCACCGAGAGGCGTGTTCGATCAACTGAATATGAAGCATTAGATTTTTCTGTCGCTGCTGTCGCTGTTCCTCGGTAAGGTTGCTGCCACCGCTTTTGCCATCATCCTGTTGTGCTTCAACGGCAATAGGCACCAGTTTGTGAGTACATGCTCCACGGGTCTTCGGGTCCTTGTAACACTCCTTGCAAAGGTCGTAATCCGGGCATGTGTTGCAATGATAACGCTTGCCGCTTAAAATTTCGCGACTGCATGAAACACATTGCTGCACAAACTTCGGCGCGTCTCGGTTGTGGAGGTGCCACAAAACCATGATAGAAGTGTGCTTCGCTCGTCGAAGCTCGTCAAACTGATAGTGGTTTCCTCGGCACAAATTCAGGAAGGCTTGTCGATTGTTTAGGAACTCACAATCCAAATCTTCGCCATCGTCATCAATCACTTTTACTGGGTTTCCGCTCTTGTCGATTGCCTTGTCCTTCACTTGTTCACCAACAGAATCTCGCTTGCTTCCAGAGAGCTTGGGTTCCTGCATGCCAGCATTCTCCTTTCGGAACTTGGCAATGTCATCCGGTACTTCCATGTCTTCCGGCTTCGCCCCCGACCAGTTCAAGAAAGCAACAATGAAACTTTCCTTCATAGGTTGAATGGTTTCGCCCAGCTTCACCATGACTTGATCCCGGTCAAGTTCCGACAAGTTCTTCGCATCCAGCATGCCGCTGGCAAGGAGGGCTTCCTCGTCGACGCCCGTCGATCGAGTTCCGCTCCTCTGTTTTGATGTGGATTTCTTCTTGCTCTTCTTTCCACCAGATCCACTTTTCTTTCCGCCACCCTCTTCGATCATCTTGATAATGTTTTCGGCCTCTCCAGGGAAGTAGTCTCCCTCTAGATAGGGGACAGCAGTGGCATCCAAGGCTTCATTGGCGAAATAAAGATCGTACATATTGGTGACTTTCCCGACAATATCACGCTTTTGACAGTCGACCAGCATATCAATATACCATTGTCTCAACCTCGAATCCCGGGGAGTCTTTTGGTCCTCGGGTTTCGCGTAGAAAATGTAGTCATCACCCTTCAGTGGAGGGCACGCCCAAATGTGTGCCGTCGCAAATCCCCTGCGCCTGGCATAGTCAAGGTATGCAATGAGAATTTCGTGGTACACAAAGGTACGCAGGCGTCGAGGTCTCATAAAGTGCACACTGTCGAGATATGAAATATAAACACAACGCTGGTTCGGTGGAGGGTTGTCCTCGCCGTGCTCATACACGTACAATGCGAAGAGCACAACATCGACCCCATCAAGGTGCTGGAAAACGACAATGCACTTGCATCGGAAAGGAAACTCATCCGGGTACTTCTTGTGAGCATAACGTTTCTTCATTAGCTCCCTGACCTCCAGCTTTCGATCCATAGCCGTGACTTGTCGAATGGTGATTGGTCCGCCGGATTCAATGTACTTCAGAGCGTCCACAAGCGGGATATTCTGAGACGAAGAAGAATATGTTAGTTTGAATTCAAGAAAACGATTGCGAACGTGAACAGCACGAGTGAGCTCACCTCTGTGTTTGATTTATCCTCTGCAAGCTCGCGTTTCCTTTGATCGACGCGCTTCGTGATATGTTGCTCCAGCCATTCCGAGAGGATGGTTCTGGGCAGGTCCGCAGCACCCATTGGCCTGGGCTGTGCTGTCGCTTTGCCTGCTTTGTGTTTGTCCAACAAACACTGTGGGCAAAAGTACTCGCTGTGGTGCTCTTTGTTTTGCCTGGTGTTGAAAAGGCCGCAAATTTGATGCACCCAACGTTCACAGCAGTCGCATTGAACCCAACTTTCCTCGTGGACTTCGTCGTTCTTCTTTTTCTTCAGATCACCTTTCGTAATGGTCATGTCAACCAACTCGATTGGAATCTTCTCGTCGAGCTCATTGAAGCATTGATTACACCAGAAATACTGGTTGTTGCCACCGACATAAAAATGGCTGTTCCTGCGGATTCGTGTGCTTTGACAGTTCATTCCGTTACAGAAGAAAACCGGTGGTTCGAACAATAGCTTTTCGCAACCGCAAAGAGTACAGGCGCGCTCATTCTGACGACGCTCCTTGTCTTCCGCCTCAAGTACAGACATGAGCTTCTTGAAGTCGATCTCAAACTGCGCCTTCAGCTCCTTCGCCATATCGTACACGACAGAGCCTTCCTCGTTGTATGTCATAGCATTGTCAAACGTTAGGTTGGTGTCGGCTTGGAAATTATCAATGTCGTGATAGTTCCCGGCGTCGAGCTTCTTGTGAATAGTACCAAGATCCATGGGCTTTTTGATGATATCGAAGTAATCCGGGAGACCCAGTTCCACAGGATCGACCGGCACATTGAAAACCCAGCCATGTTGGTGCGTCTGGAGCCCCTTTAACACTTCAAGACACTTTGCCTTGAGTTTCGACGGAGGCAGCTGCGTCTGCCGATTCAGGGAAGCCAAGTGGACCTCGAGCTCTTGTGTCGTGAAGCTCTTGAGCAGCGACCGGTCTATGTTCTTTGCAGGAGCCGGCTTGGGAGCAGAAGCGGGCGCCTCAGCTTTCACTTTGGGTGCAGGAGTCTCCTTCTTCACAGGAGGTAACGAAATCGGCTTCTGAGGCTTCGGTGTGGGCCGGGCCGGTGCGGGTTCCTTAGGAGCAGAAGACGACGACGGCACGTTCGGCGCACTGGAAACAGGGTCGTTTGATTGTGGTGCCAACGGTGCTGCGGCGTTGGTGCTCGCCATTTCCCGGTCCGAGGTACGAGCCGTCTTGCCCCTCTTCGGCTCTGGTTCGTACGACTGGGGTGGGGAGGACATGGGTGCGCTTGTTGCTGCGTTGGGGCCTGAACTGGTGGGTTGGGGCGGAACCTGCTCCTTCTTGGCGCTGCTGCTTGAAGGCATGTTGGCAGTGCGTTGGCTCTTGCTGTGGCTACTAACATCAATGTCAAAGGAGGCGTTCGGTTGACGGTTCTTTTCCTTCTCGTGGCTCTTGCGGATGGTCTCCCTCACGGGACCACAGGCGGGACACTTTGCATCCTTGCACCGACGATAGTGACTGAGAACGTATCTGCTACTCATGCAGTGCTGCACAGAACATTGCTGATCCTTGCAGTGAGCAATATGCTTCCAGAGATCCTTCATACTCGCACAGTGTGGCGTTACAGGGCACTTGCCCGCTTCGTACTGGCACCTGGACGCATGCCGCAGAAGCAGTAACCTCTGCTGCTTGTGTCGAACCTTCTGCCATTCGGAATCGTTCTTTCTCGAGGAACCGCCACTGGATCCTCCACCTCCACTGCCAGCACCACTTCCCGAGCCACCGCCAGTTGACGAGAGCGAGGCAGGGTTCATGGTGCTGTCGTTCATAGGGTTGTTACTTTCCGTACGAGAAGAAGAAGATCCGCCACGAGAGCTTGCACTGGGTCTGTCCGACTGGAACAACGGCTGAACAGCGGCCGCCGGATTCCCGGCGTTGCTGCCTGACCTGTACCGTTGGCCTGACTGCGAATTGGAACTGGGGTTGAAAGGCATGCCCCCAGAGTTGGATCCCGGTGGAGGCATGTTGCTGCGGCTGCTTTGTTGCTGGTAGTTATTCAAGGAGGAACTTCCAGAGTTAAAATTGCCTCCAGGATGGGTCGGGTTCAAGTTGTCGTTGCCTTGCATCATTCCAGAGTTTTGCCCAGGCTGCGGTCCGGACATTCCTCTTTGAAGCGATCCACCCATGTTGCCCATGTTTCCGCCAATCGGGTTGTTCATCTGACTCAAGGAGTTGCCGCCCATCTGGTTGGTGGTCATCGAGTTTCCCAATGGTGGTCCTCCACCAATGCCCATCGAGTTTCCACCGCCCATGGAGCTGCCTCCAATTGGACCATTCATAGCAGTGCTCATCGCGTTGCCGCCAATGGAGTTGCCGCCCAGATTCATCAGGTTGTTGCCCATCATCGGCTGCGAACTGGGACCTCTGTTCGACCGGCTGGATCCCTGCGAAGGGGTACGATTCTGCGAGGATTTCTTCACTGTGTCGCGAACTGGACCACAGGCAGGACAATTGGGGTCTTTACACTTGCGGTAGTGGCTGAGGATAGCTCGAGAAGAGAAACAATGTGAAACACGGCAGTTGTTGTCCTTGCATCCTTCCATGTGTCTCCACAACCGTTTCATATCCGCGCAGTGAGGAGTGACGGTACAACGTCCATCGTCGTGAGGGCATTTGGCAGAGTGGTGCAACAGCAAGAGCCGCTGTTGCTTGTGTCGAATGCGGATCTTCCATTCTGGGTCATTGCGATTATGAGGCACTGACCCCGACGAAGATCCTCCTCCTCTGTTCTGGTCCGAGGACCCCTGTCTCGAGCTTGAATAATTGTTCGAAGAGCTCGAGTGCCCCCTGGTGCCACCACCGCTGCCCGCTATCGGATTAATGTCGTCCATGTTAACGACACCACCTCGCTGCATCTGCTGATGAGTCGAACCCGAATTCCCCATGTACGGCGACGAACTGGAAGAGCCACGTTGCAACTGATTATTATCTTGCGGCCGTCTTCCGTTTGAGAATTGATTCTGCTGTTGCTGTTGCCGTTCCGTCCAATGCCTGTCGTCCCTGTTATCACCACTTTGCGAAGATCTCATTCGGCCAGGAGCCTTTCTAGACACCTCTACCGCTATCTGCTGCAGCCGTGCCTTCAACGTATTTGGATCCATGTAAGCTTCAAAGGACCTAGCATTGCGATAGAGAGAAACCTCCAATTGCTTGGCCATTTGAGGCAGTTTGTTAAGCGACTCCGGCGACCCATTCTTATCCTTCTTCAGCAACTTAACACTGCATGCATGTCAAGTCAAGTCATAGCATTAAAGGCATTGCCGAAAGCAAAAAGAAAAATAATTGGTGAGTAATTAGATTGGATTGGATTCGAAAAAGTACAGCAAATCCGACTGAGGATAGCACGTTGCACTTACATGTGCTGAATCATTTCTCGTCGGTGCGGTGTGTCCTTTTCGCTCTGCCATCCACTGCTGTTCATAGATCCAGAGTTGTTCGGATTTCCCATAGAATTGTGCGACCCCATGTTACTGTTCATGGGGTTGACATTCTGTCGAAACTGCTGCTGGTGACTATTCGAGGGCGGGCGCATACTATCATGCTGAGGCCCAGGCATTGGCATTCCCATCTGCTGGTGTGAATGAGACCCAGGCATGGAGTTGGACTGCCGTCGCCCCAAGTTCGGGTGCATCCCTTGCATGTGTCCTGGCTGTTGTTGCGTGGCTGGTGACTGCATGGGAGGGTGCGAGCCGTATGGTTGATGCCCCCCTGGCATGTTTCCAAAGCTCGGTTGTCTTCCTCCCGCAGGTGACTGTGGCGGCATTCCGTGAGGAGCAAATTGTCCTGGCATGCCTGATGAATGTCTCCGCTGAGGATGCGGAAACGGTGGATTCATTGGTTGCTGATGGTGATGCTGCGGTGGCATCACCGGAGACGGAGCCGTTTGATGCCCCGGTCCCATAGGGGGAGGGGGCATCGGCGGCGCAGTCACACCACCAGGGTGCTGCTGCGGATTCCCCATGGGATCATTGTACATCATCTTTGAACGGCGGCGCTACTACCGTCTGCCGAAGCACTACAACTACAACTTCCTCGGTGGCGTCCGGTTTGAAAGTTCAGTACCGTACCGCCTTGGACTTCTTCAACGCGCGTTGGAAAAGCCAGTTGTGATCTGAACTGAACTGCCTGTAAGTGTGTTTGGAACACAAAAGTATATATTGGGATTGGATTGTGTGAGGATAAGGAACGAACAACAGATGAATGAGGGGAGGGTCAATACATCGTGTGTCGTGAAGATGGCTGATACTAATAAGAAGAACAAAGACGGGTTTGAGGGCTACTGCGGTGCTGTTGATAGTGCGGAGCAGCACCAGCCCGAGGAACACTGCGGTCATTTACCGAAACAGGGACAAGCGGCCAGACCGAATTGCTAGGCACGACTCTGTTCGCCAAATGGTACTCAAAGCACTAACAATATGACGTCACAATAAACCAAAAAAGTAGAAACCTCGTCACACAGAAGCCAAGCGTTGACAACAACAACGTAGGATCGCTGGTTACGTAGGAATCCGGTAGGATCCGGTAGGAAACCACCGACATCGACAATGGCCATGGAAATCTCCTCTTTTTCGACCGCAACAACAAGGAATCGACGGCTTCAAAGCCAAAACAGCATCACTCTACTACTCACGGAGGCCTCTTTGAAGAGGCGCGGCATGAAAGCAACTCACCGTTACGGATTTACCTCGCGAAGCAACCTGTCTTTGTTGTGTCGGAAAATAGGAATCGGAGCGGAGTTCTGTGAATGGAAGTGCTGCTTAGCCAGTGCTCCGTTGAAAATGCCTGTACCGTTACCGTCTGTACGCCCTACGTCAAGTTGCTCGTACAAGTTGTACCAGAAGCAAAACTGCATAGAGCAAAGAAAACTCAAAACCTTCTTTCTGCTCTTTCGAAATTTGGTAAGACGGACTGGTACGGCGACGAAGAGGTGGCTGCTACCCTCAGTTTGGACTATCGATTGTTTGCTGAAAAGATAATGCACAGCAGCAAGCTTTGCTGTTTTCAATTATATCTGTCTCTCTATTGTTGTGGCTGACAAGCAAGTTGGGTTGGGTGGATTGGCTCAGGAAGCTACCCAGACAAAGGTTTCTGGCGCAATCATTTCTTCATTTTTCAAAGAACAATTATACTGCTCCATCCAAACAGGAAGCGTCTCCAAATTCCGTCGAGATAATAGTGTTCTGCTCCGCTATACGGTTGTGGAAGGATGCTTTGCTTTGGAGACCGTGAGCAGCCTCTATGGTTAGATTGACTTGCCGGAATTCCGTGATGCGCAAATATATGCTTGGTTCACTTGTGGAACTGGAGTTGATGGGTTACCTTGGAGATGGGTTGGTACCGTAATTATCACCGAGATGATGGTATCCTACGGTACCATTGAGGTTTCACTTGTGTTTTTCACTACCCATTCCCTCCAATGCCTCTTCCAACCAACCAAAGCCAAGGACCCCAGGAATCTTTTACTGCCTACCGGTACACCCAACAAGCCAAATTGATTTTCCAAGTCAAGCTGACAATAATTTACGACATAGGACGTTGGGGTTGCACAGCACTGAAAAAGCTGGCAAATCCGGTGAACTGATTCCTTCCCAAGGCGGGTTTCTTCTTTGTCTTGAGGGGTATCGAGCTCGAAGCATTGAGTTCTGGGGAGAAGAACCTTTTGTCCAGGCGAGAATTTTATCGAGTCGAGAAACATGCGTGCGCCCCCACCCTGGTTGAGTTGAGTCCGCCTCAAGAAGAACAATCCACCAGACGCCTGTGTCAATCATTTGATTCATTCCAACCATCTGAGGGGTGCATTGATTGTGGGACCCTTGAGGTACGCGCTGCGTGTCGGTATTTCCTCTGCATCTTCGTCGGTACCGGTACCAGTACCGTAGAGCTGTCTGTGGCTTGTTATCTTCGGGTGGGTTGCATAGGTTAGTGTACATTCCAGGGGTGATGGGATTACTGGCCGCTCTCTTGCTCAGGGGCTTGACCGAGTGCACGCATAACCGACGAGCGGCATCCAGAAAACCACTCCACTAGGAACACCATTCACTTAGTTTATCCAGTGCAGTGACAATGATCTATTTCTATTAATTTTAAGAAGACCTGAAGCGTATGCATGTAATAGCATGTATGGCTACTAGTACCAGCCACGACATGAAATTGCGTCATGCTCTGCCAGACTTGAACATGGTGGAGGAACCTTCCATCCATACCCAGCAGTTTCAACATAGCTTCATGCCTCTCTCGCTAGCTACTGGTAGCAGAGGCCAAACTTTACTGCTAACTATGGTACTATTACATGCCGTAGCTATCATTGCTCTTGCATTTATTGCAACAACTTCAAGACAATCATGCCGACCAACTGGTCGCACCTGCACCTGTGCTTGGGGGTTCCAACGGCGCTGGGGGGAGAGAGAAAGGCACACTCTCACAGCTCAAACGGCTTTCGGGAAAGATACAGTACAATTTCATCACCATCGGTACTAGCTAGTACGGTACTGGCACCAGGTACCACGGCTACCGGTACTACTAGCTAGTACGGACGGACAGGACAGTACTAGTACTACCAGTAGTACGTTCTCTCTGGTAATAGCATCCCCACCACCCGCCACAAAGTCCCAGATCAAGGCCATCAAGGAATCAAGGTTCACAACTTGTTGTACGGTTGCGATAAGCATTCTCTGTCGATGCTGGTGCCTTCGAGTTTTCTCTGTTCTCAGAACAAGACTATGAGAGAGAGAAGGCAAAGACAACCATGGCGGCCCTAACCCGTTCGGCTTCGCTCGCCGATCTGTCGGAAAAGGAGGGACGAAAGACGCCCAAGGATGGCGATCCCAGCCGCAGCAACACGGGTAGCGAGAAACACAGAAGTAGGTCGATCACCCACAGAATGTCTGCAGGCAACAACGCATCCCGTGCAAGTTGGAAATGGATATCCAACTCGAGGAGCTTTCATGAACACCGTTCTCGATCACAGAAAGGAGGTTCTGTGCTCTCTTCGGATTCTGCATTACCAGCCGACAGTGCTACCTTCAGCAAACCCACTGGAGTCCAGTCTCAGGCAACCCCAAGTCGCCATAAGCAGATATCCCCTCGACTTTTGGAGCATTTGGAAACTTTGCTACCGAAATATTGTATCCATTTAACCCATCCAACATATCAAGAGGCTGCCAAGGCTATGAGGCTGCTTCTAGACAACCCTCCACCGGTTACTGCCATTGCTGAAGTGGCCATGGCTGCTACTTTTATACCTGGAAGTCCAGAGAAAAAATCAAACCAGCGAGCTCGGGAAAACGAAGCAAAGGCAACAGTAAAAAGCGAAATGAATCGTCTCCTTGCGTCCCCTTTTCGTTCCCGGAAACCCAGGAGAGACAAGTTGGATGACAGCCGCAGCAACCCACGCCAATGGGGTGCAGCTCTGTCTAGTTTGGGAAGTCAATCATCCGCATCTTCTGTGAACAACTCACACCATCACCAAGGCAAGTCGTCCTTCGTGGCAAAGCTAGATGCTGCGGCGTGGGAAAGTTTTGTCGCGCCCTTGATCTTGCTAGCTGGCGCAGAAGCCATTTATGCTGATCTCGAACATGTTCATCCCACACCCAGTATAATCCATTGGCCAGGCTTGTATCGGCGCATTGCCAGTGAGTTGCGGGCATTGGTGCCTCGCCCACAAGAGAAAAAGTCGGGGTTTTCACTGTCGAGGACCGTGCCAACACTGGATTCGCCACCAACCTCGCCCCTGCGATCATCATCAGCTTCACTCCTCCCTCCAGCCGAGGCCAAATTCAACCAACTACTGTTCCCACCACCAAATATGCATCGTAGTGCAGACTCGTCGGGAATAAGTCAAACACCGTTGACACCAAAGACAGCAAACACGGCACAAACAACGAATGAACGACGCCCTCAGGAATACATGCAACTGCGGTCGCTCTTGGCTTGGTTAGACGTCAAGCGCCAGTGGTTACCATTTCATGAATCTCTGTTTCTTACTTGGAATGTAGAGAACCTTGCAGAAATACGAGACTTTGCCGCATCTTTGCCTCAGAAACAAGAAGAAACAATGCGACCCCTTGACGAAGCACTGCGACTCGAGGTCCTGGGAACGTTGTCCCTCATGGAAATGGCATTTTGGTTGGAACGTGGAAGGTAAGAAGTTGTGTTTGATTGTGCCCTCAATCAACCCATACGCATGGCCTGTACTGGGAGATCTGGACACCAATTCCATTCCTCCAATAAATGTCCGTGCAAGAGAAAAGAAAGCGCTAAAAAGCACTCGTTATATCATTTTTTGAACCGTGATCTAAGGAGCCGTCGAATGTGCCAACACGTTGATCCTAAGAGCGTTGCTATCGTATGACATTGTGTGCAGTGATGTCTCACAATTTGCTTTATCCTCGTAATCAATCCAATATAAGGTTCCTGGAAACAATTGTCAGTGCTCGAAAAGTCAAACAGCAATTGATCGCCGTCGGCGACAGAGAAACTGCTCTTGTTTTGTGGATGAAGACTACGTTCCAAGATTATCTCAGCATCATGCCATTGGTGTACGATAAGGTGCTAACTTTTGCGACTCCGTTGTACGGGTTTGATCAACAGATTCTCTTGGAAGCAACTCAGAAGGAGAGGACGTTTCTGAACGACCAAAAGGGTGTTGCTGATTTGGATGCCCAAATCATTGAACTTCTTAGGAAGCAAGAGAGAGCAGGAGGCACATCAATGGCAGTAGCAATTGTGTTGGACACGGGAATCGAGGATGTCGAAGAGGAGAACCCAGCTCCAACGAGTGCAACGCATCAAACTAGCAGAACCCTGAATTGGGCTCAAAGCGGGCATCATCATCATCGAGTAGAGCTTGGATTCTCCATGCAAACCACACTCAGCAAGAACCATGCTGGAGGAGGCGGACCCACCTCAAGGAAAACCCTAGTCGACCCCAACGCCAAATCATCTGGCGGCACCGACGAGGAACAGAAGTCTACAAACGTAGCCGAGCTGAGGCCATGGCCTGCAGTTTACCTTCGAAGCACAATGCGACTTGGTACGCCAACACGCGGTGGTGCAGCAAGCAATACAGGCGGGGGTATGGGATTGATCAATGGCATTCGCCGCAACGCAAGCTCAACGAAAGGGAGCAGCAGTGCTCTCGATGGAGGTTCATCTTCGCAGCATGGCAGCAGTTTGCATTCAAGCCGGAGTGCAGGCTCGGTTGATGGCAGCCCTCGTTCGAAGTACCGGAAGAGTTCGTCCACTCGGCGTTGCTCCCTTCTTTCACATGGGAACATATTCGAGTACGAAACAGAACCAAGCAACGGATCATCCTGGCCACATTCCGAATGGGGCCAATTGAGGAGTTTCCTTGAGGCCTTGTCATTGGGAGATGGAGCTTGGTCAGAGAATTTTGTCACAGACCACGTGACAAATTCGCCAAACACTTCACCTGGTCGAATGGGAGACACTAGCTCCCTCTCGGGTGTCGAACCGACCGCAGTTACGTTTCATCCAGACGGGATAGAACCAACAGGCGAAGGATCGGGAAGAGGCTCAACAACCTTTGACTCACGCCGCAGTATTTTGTCATCGGATCTGGGCAAACAGCTATGGGACCCTTTGCCAACCCCACTGACCACAGCGTCATCATCGAATGTTGCGTCGAGCACTGCTCCCACAACATTCCACGCTGTGCAAATCAACAACTTTATGTGGATGATAGGTACGTTCGTGGCGCAGATGTTGGATAATCTCTACCACAGTTCCCCTCACATTCTATTGCGCTCTTTGTTGATTGGATGTATACGGTAGTCATGGTGAAGTGCGAGGAGGAGTCTCGATGGCATAGACGGAGGTCTCGAGGCGTTCCAGACAGGGAAATTAGAGAATTTTTGAATCACATGGCTGCCAAACTAGCAATATCCAATCGTTTCTTGGGACTCAAGACTTGTCAAACTGCCAGAGTGAAGGTGAGGGATCGATTGGCCCCCCGAGTACGCGGCCGTGACCTCGGTCTTCGCGATGCGCAGTGGGAAAGTGCCAATCCAGAGGATGACGATCAAGCTCAAGAAGACGTCTTGCAGTTGATGAAAGAGGCGTTTTCCGTGACGGGGTCCCACCCAACGCTGAATCGCGCCGAATCTATCCTTACAACAATGAGTGGTGGCTTTCGAGCCTCTGGGGGAAGCCGGAGCCCACGTGACCGACGTCGAGTGCTTGCAATGCAAAAGCAGGCTGGGCCTTTCGCGAACAATTCTGACTACAGGGAAGGTGCTGCTATGCTGTTTCTGGGACCAGAGCTTTTTCGCCAGTTCTTGGAGTCGACGAGCGAATGAAGCGTTTTCTTGCTCTAGCCAGTCGACGGTTTTCGCCTTTGCTACTTGCTGTTTTCTTGCTTGGTTACGAAATACGGTACCGTGCAATGCAGATGCAAAGGAGTAGTCTAGTAACTCGGAGATGCCTTCTGGTAGCCTTGTTGGCGGTGTCGCTACAGTACCGATGATCGATGGGGACTAGCAAGAGGTACGATGTACCTGGTACCAGTACTAGTATCTTGGCAAAATATGCATTGAAACAGTTAAATACAATCAATCCATTATCTTGGCAAATCTACAAATCGAGTTCGGCTCTTGGACTCGAAGAAACCTTGTATGCCATCAGTTCCAAACTCAAGCATGGCTTCATCCAAAGTCACATGCTCCACATCAAATGAATCTTGACAGACTGCTTCTAGAGACTGAAAGAAGGCATCCATTTGGAGTTGATTGTGATATGCCTCTTGCAGTTCAATTAAAAAGCTGGCATGGGATCGATCCTTGCGATATTCGGGTCGTTTGGCTGGAAGCTTTAGATATTTCATATTCTCCTGTCGGAACGTCCATAAAAAGCTGGTATGATGCAAGAACCCCGTCTTGACAATGGATTGAGCATTGCCTGCCACTTTTTGGGTCCCTCCCATAACATAATCATTTTCCTTCAATTCAAAGTCGGGGATTTCTGCTGTTGTTGTTATTGCTGTTGACGCTGCCATTTCTTTCAATTTTGCAAACGTTGGTCCAAAGACATTTGTGGCGGTCCATTCCATGATTTCTCGCGGATAGGGTGGCACTTTCTGAATATTATTGTTGCTGTTTTCGTCGGCTGCTTCGGATGCCTCTACCAGTTGATCAGGCCCATTTCTTCCAATCAGAGTGGTATAGATGCAGTTGTGATCCACCACGACAGTTCCTCCTCCCGAAAAGCGTTTGACTACCCAAATTCCATGTTCTTGTATTCTGGGAATATCCAGCAATAATTTAGGTTTGCCTCCAATCCCCATGACGACGATACAAGGTGGATTGTTTTGCTCGGCTTGTGGTGGTGGTGTAATAATGTAGGATGGTAGCGATTGCGTTGGGATTTGTAGAAATCTTGATTTTGTTGGATGATGGGTTCCCCATATAATCCATTGTCTGTTGTGAGAGTCATGACGCAGCAAGCACTCTTCGAGACACAATCGTTCAATAACTGACAGCCCCGATTGCCGCAGATCCAAACAAGAAAACTGTTGCTTTGGAGCCAAACTGTGAGATTGCCGCCATTGTCGCAGTATTCTCTTTCTCGGAATAGCTTGACGTCGAAGAGTCACTGATCTGAACATCTTTGATCTCCAAGAATTCTATATCAAGCAGATAGCTCGATACATGTAACAGCAACTGCCGTACTGTACTAGTATTGAGGTCCTCGGTTCCTGCGCATGACGTCAATCTCATTTTGTGAAAGGGAGTGATGACGGGTGGAACCCTTCTCAGGAACCCGTCATTATTTGGATTGCCAGCAACCAGTTCAATCTTGCTTGATTGGATCTTGAGGGACAGCGCCGGACTTGAAGTGCCGATGCGCCGATCACAAAATTCCTTGGCCGATTTTAAATTCACGACATGCGATTGCGGTGCTTTTTGCTTTCTCACTTCATCAAGCTCCTTCTTACACGTACCGGTATGTATCATCCCAGAGCCATCATCGCCACCATCACCAATTCAACAACACAACTCAACCATTGACAATTCTCTCTCATACATTCTCTAGCGCTCTAAGACCCAAAGTCCAACCATTTCTGACTAGTTGGGTTTCCCACACGAAAAACAAACACACGGCAACCATGGCGCGAAAGAAACAGATCCATTCATTTGACAGCAGTTCTGACATGTCGACATCATCTTCTTGTAACAATAGCGTTGCCACTCAAACCAGCCACAGCAGTAGCCAAGGAAACAGCGACGAAGGCATCCCGATTGCGAAGAAAAAGAAATCAGGTCAATGTTCGTGCGAGACCAAAGTGGACCCGCAAGATGATGTGTCCATTCTATCCAATCGTCAAACACTTTTGGCATGCATCATGTTCTTTGTAGTGGGGGTGTACAGTGGTGTTGCCTATGTGGGCTGGGTCCAACTCTCATATGGGTTTGGCGTGGATCCGGAACTGGAAGAACGGTACTTGCCGTACGGTCCATCCACTGTGAGAGCTCGGGATGATGCTGTGGCTGCACCCTTGATTACATCGCCAACAGCCACAGCTACAACCAAAAAGAGAATTCAACTCAATCGAGACAATCGAAAACTGCAAAAGCCAATGGTCTCCACTCTGTTTGGAATTGAGTATGGCAACGTCGTTGGTTCTACGGCTGCCGATAGTACTGCTTCAGTAGATGATGATGATGATGATGATGCAGGAGATGAAACAAAAACATCGTCCTTTCAGATCTCTTCCGACTGGTATCGATTGGCGTCCACTTCGGCTGTGTCTTTGACTCCAAAGCAAGTCTCCATGATTCAAGGACATTACCGCCAAGAGCCACGCAACCATGCCCAATCTCGTTCAACGGGCCAAACAAGTCTCCTGGGGTGGACCTCAATCCAGCAAGGCCTTTGCTCCAGAAACCAACTGGTGGCAGGCAGGTCATCTGCTTCATTCGTATCTTCGCATCATGAAATGGCAAGACAAGCCAAAGTTTCCATTTCGGTTGTGTGGAGACGGTGGATGTCCTCCCGAACGGGCTATTGCGCATACTCTGGAATTCAGAGAAAACTACAAGCCATGGTTGGCTCCACCTACTCTGCTGGAAGAAAATGTCAAGGGATACAGCTATCATCGGGGATTCAGTCCAGCAGCACAGGCAGAAAAGCATGCCATAGTATGGCTTCGATTGGGCCATTACGTGAAAAATGATCTGACGTTCTTTCGAGGCATTATTCATGCAGCCGACCGAGCCACTGGAGAGTCCTTGGTGGAAACCGGAGGTTCAACTGGCAAATTCAATGCCATCATTGATTGTGGCGGATTTTCTCTCGCCGGAGCTCCAACCATTGCGTCACTGAAGCAATTTGTGACCATGCTACAAGATCACTATCCAAACCGGTTGGGTAAGTGGTCCATTGCGTCGTACGGTAGAATCGACTCGAGTAGACTATATCATACCGGTAGTACAGTTGCACTCACAAACACCGCTTTTGAATGCTTCACTCTTTGTTGCAGGTATGATCTATTTGGTCAACCTCTCTCGACCAGGCCAAATCATGCTTTCTATTATTCTACGAATCATCACAAAAGAGGTGCGAGACAAGATCAAAGTCTTGCCTAATCACAATCCTGCCAAGAGTCTGGCCATTTTGAAGACAGCAATCGAAGAACGCTACATCCCGGACTGGCTCGGGGGAACTGACACCTTCCAGTTCAGTGTTGAAGAGTACTACCCGCCTCATCTCAGGTGCACCGAAGATGAAGCTCGGGAATTCTTGACCACCATGCCTTATCATGCCAAGTAGTGCGAGATTGAGAATGGACTAGAAACATGCACGGATGGCAACCATCCATGCATACAAGTCAAAAGAAATCAACCATTCAAACTCTCCAGAAACACCAGTACCAGAAGTACTCGTATAGAACAACCAAAATGCTACTAGAGCTAGAGCTAATTACAAATGCAAGTCTCTCACAAATGTGCAGTCAGTGGACGGCTGCCTTCACCGAAGGGCCCACTGGAGTTGATTACAACCATACTGGTACCGTGGGGCGCTGACTGGGTCAGCTCTGTATGTATCTCATTGGAGCCTTCCGAAAATGATATACCGGTAGTAGTGCTGAAGCCAACAAACATCCAGACCTTTCTCCCTGACATCAAAAAGTGCTATCTTAGGGTCACAGGAAGCGCTACCGTAGCATTGTGACGGAAGCAGCCCATGGGAAATGGGGAGTTCCAAGAATTCTTGTGGTGTTGGCCACGCACACTGTATAGAGAACGTTTCCATTGATTTCAAAACTACCTACTCTACTCTAGCTAGCTACTAGTAGCAAGATAGCTTACAACTAGCTACGGTATGGTACCGGTACCGGTTGGAAAACTACCATAGCTGCTACTGGTAGCTAAAGGGGGGGCGTTCAGAGGGCGTGGGGGGAATAGACTAGTCTGGATCCCCTCATTCACCAAATTTTTTTTGGTCCCCTTCAAGATCCAATCCAAGATACTGCAACAAAGCTCAACATCTGCAGCAGATCATACTGCAACACCACCATGATGCTACGTCCAACAGGTTCCTTTACTAGATTGCTCGCATTGCTACTTGCTAATCGTTTCATGACGCACCACCAAGCCTTTGCCCTTCCCTTTGTGCTTGGAGTCCGTGATTCCTTCACAGTTTCCATGACAACCCCAAGTTTGGTCCTGCCGGGAAGCTTCATGGAGCCACATACACCTGTGATGTTGAATTCTCTTCCAAAACGTTGGTATCGGATACCAATTGGGTGGTTGATATTGGCAAGGCATCGGACTTGTTTTCACAGGTCTTGGCCAAGTACAATTTCCAAAACTTGGATGAAGTTTTCCCTGATGGGACCCTGACCACCGCGGAATTCATGGCGAAGCAAATTCATACGGATTTGTGTGCCTTTTTAAAGGCTGAGTGCAAAGAGTTTCAATGTGACTTGTGTGTCAAGTTGTGGGAGTCACACAAGGCATGGGCGAGCTATAGTTGTGAAGTATAAGAAAGACATGAAGGCGGAATGCATCCAGCTAGTTCAGAATAACCAAAATGCTACTAGAGATATAGCTATATACAAATGCAAGATACAAATGCAAGTCTCTTACATATCGTACAGTGGGCGGCTGGCTGCATGGCAGGGGCCACTCGAGTCGACTGCCATGTTGATGCAGCTAGGCTGCTGTCGCGTATTGGGCATGCCCATCTTGATTCACATCCCAGTGGTGCCTCGGTTCGTGGTTGTTGAGATCGGTTGATTCACTCTTTGTTTGTGGCGCATAATGATTTACGATCCAAACGTTCTTGTCATCAATACCCTCCTTTGTGACACCATCTCTTACCCAGTTGAGTATGGCGTGTGTTGCGTTGGTGACGAGCAGATTGCCGTAGCCAAAGTCCCGCAGGTCTCTCATGGCTACAAAGTCCTCGGGGGTTGTCTCGTTGCGGTACCCACGAGAGTGTTGTTCGCGATTCCCGGCGGCTCCAAGGGTAAGGTATACGGGCGAGGTACCCGTTGGATCCACCGTGCCATTGACTAGAAGGCTGTGACTTCTCATATATCCATGATCGTGTCCACAAATGACCAAGTTGACACCTCCCTCTTGGAACACTGGTTCCATCGCCTGCTTCATCTGTATTGATTGTTGTTCATTGACATGCCCCGTGAAAGTTGTGTAGAGTGGAGAATGGAACGATACCAACACCCAAGGAGTCAAGGTTCGGTTGACATTCAATGTAAGTTCTTCCACGAGCCAGTCATATTGCCTCGACCCCTTTCGGCTGTCACTGTACGAACTAAGAACAATGAAATGGACCAAACCGTGATGAAAGGAATAGAAAGCATTCCCGTAGTTGTAAGCTCCCTGGAACTCAGAGGGCGTGCTGGCGATGCAGGAAAAAGCAGTTGTGAGAGGGATGCTGCCACCATCATTTCTCCTTTCCTTCCCTCTCTTCTTCCTCCTCCTCCCTCTTCTTACCTGCAATACTGATCCGGTAGGGATTGTCTGTACTCTTTGGTGATGGGTTCTAACTGCGCCTCAAAGATACGGTTGGGATTCTTAAAGAAGTGTTCGTACGGCTTGAATATTTCCAGTGTGACATTGTCACATTCTAAAGTACCGTGCAACCAAGTGAGTCTTTTAGGAATACATGGGAACAGAGACTACAAAGCAGAGAATTCGTTTGCTTACCAATTTCGTGGTTTCCCGCTGCCACGTGCATTGTCAGGGAACGAGTCAGTGGTTCCATGAGATCAAACCAAGAATGCCATCGTTGTGGATCCGAATCGGCATACGGCATGTCGCCCGCGATGAGCAAGAGAGTTGTGGGATTCTTGTTGTTGTTGTTTTCGGACCGTGAATCATGAAAGATATGTGCCATAGTCTTGGTGGAATTGACCGTCTGCCCCAGATCTCCGACCAAAGCAATGGCAGTTGGTGTGTGTGGCAAAGGTGGTGTCACGAAACTGTATTCGGGAGTGGCGCCTACCACAATTTTGGACTCGGCAGCAGCCGCACGGCGTCGACCCAATCGCAGCATTTCATGAGCCGTCGTTCCGACAGTGGCCTCTTGTTGCTTCTTCTTGTCTTTTGCTGCTGCACAACTTCAATGCGATACTTGTAGCGATGACTTCCTGCCCGTAGATTTGGTAGAGTGACATGGTAGATCCAATCGGATTGAAAGGGTTCGGTCATGTTGACAATGGACGAGTAAAGTTGAACTGCAACGGGTGGCTTCTCGGGTACGACGAAAATTCCTGTGGAACCCTTGCCGGCAGGTGATTTTGGGTTTTGCGTCCGCGCAGTTGTCGTGATCGAGCATAAAGGAGATTGTCATGGATACCACCGCCAAGGTAGATTGATTGTGGAAATTGGTTTCATCGGGAGGAAAGGGGATCTCGTGCACATTGTTGAGTTGTGAAATGTGGATTCGTTTGGGTTGACAGGGATACGACCGATAGGGTTCTTCCAGCAAGGTCTTGTACTGGTCCAAGGAAAAGGCCGAATCCGAAAGGTTCAAAGGAAAGACACTTGATGTGTTATTGGGATTAGTCGTCGTCGTGATGATGTTCTTCGGGCTGTCATGATGATTCGTTAGATGAGATTGGTCCGTGGCAGATGAGCCATCCGTGGCAATTCTTCGATTCAGGAAGAGAGACAGTGCCAAGAGGCAAACCAACGAAACAAAGAATTGCAAACTGGAACCCATGGCTTCAGGGAGGGTACGGTAGGTCGAGAGGTTAACGATTGTACCTATTAATAGAATAACTCCGACTGCCCAGAGACAAGGGGATAGATGATGTGAGAAAAAACTGAAAGTCGAGCGAGTTTGGAGGTTTTTGCTCATTACCGGTACCCTAACCTTAAGCCCAGCTTTAGTAAACCTTAACACTTTTGGACTGTCCCTCTTACCGCAACAAAGATCCACCATCAAAGTTTTAACCCAACAAAGAACGCGACAAAATTTCCAAATATAAGAACGCTGCGAGTCCAATCGCGCTTCCTTCCACCCCTTTGTTGTTTCAGTGGATGGCATGCTTGCCCCCTCAAGCCAAGACTCTCTTACAACCCTTGTTCTGCTACTGCCTCCAAAACTCAATTTTCTACTCTCAAATGATGTTCTTCATGCAGACCCGTATCTCAATTGCCCTTGTGAAAGCTACCCATTTATGTTCTCCGTGGATCCCGCAAGCCAAACCCTTTTGCCCCCCGTAATGGTCCTCAATTTCTTGCCCCTATCCCTCAGAACCTAGTCCTGAATTTCGACTGTTCTTTGCTTAAGCCTGGCCCGGCTGGCTTCCGTAGATAATTTCCCTACTCTAAACCCCTTCTTCCATGTGAGAAAAACTGCAAGTCGAGCGAGTTTGGGAGAGTTTCTGCGTCATTACCGGTACCCTAACCTTAAGCCCAGCTTTAGTAAACCTTAACACTTTTGGACAATGAAGTGGCGCCAAACCGTTTGCCGTTGTCACTCCACCCTCGAAGAATGATCCCACCATCATTTTCTGGTCCAAGCTTCTCGAGCCATCACTCTGTCCTTTCCAAGTTGCTATTAATAGTCTTGTTGTCCTCTGCTAGACTGCCGCTACAGTACTGTACCATGAATAATATCAAAGAAACCTTTGGAGAAGCCGCGGATCTCTATAGTGTCCTTGGCTTGAAAAACCGCGACGATGCGGAGAATGCGGCAAAACTCCGCAAAGCCTACTTCCGCAAAGCATTGGTGTATCATCCCGACAAGACCAAAGAAAAGAATGCCGAAGTTGCCAAGGCCAAGTTCCAAGCCATATCTTTTGCGTATCAAGTACTCAAGAATCCAGAAAAGCGAGCTGAATACAACGACACGGGCCATGTGGACGAAGAGCACGACGATGACAACGAGGATGTCAACGCTGCCAATGCTGGCGGCAATAACTGGAAAGACTACTTTGACCTCATCTTTGGCAAGCTCACTACCAATAAGATTGATCAATTTGCGCTCAAATACAAGTGCTCCGAGGAAGAACAGCGGGATGTACTACAGCGTTACAAAGAATTCAAGGGGGATCTCAACAAAATGCTCGAATTTGTCATGCTTAGCAACCCCGTCGATTGTAGGCGATGGTTAGAAGATTACATCAAGCCCGCCATTGCAAGCGGGAGCGTTCCAGACTACAATGACATGATTCAAAAGAGCCTGAAGAAGGTGGAGAAAAAGATTGAAAAGGAACAAAAGAAACAGCAAGAAAAGAAAAAGGCTGCCAAAACAGCAAAGTCCAAGTCTGCCTCAAAAAAGGAAAACCAAAATCCAGCTTCATCCTCGGAAGAGGAGGAGGAGGAGGAAGAAGAAATGACAGACGAAGATGCGACTGAAACGGAATCAGAGGACGAAGAACCAGTCAAAGCCACGCCAGCAAAGAGCAAGAAGAAGGCTGGACCTGCCAGCAGCAACAAAAAGAGAAAGGCAACCAAGGCCAAACCAACAAAAGCCAAAAAGAAATCGAAAGAAGATGATCTAGTTGCCATGATCCAGGCAAACCAGTCGAAGCGATCGGGAGCCGCTTTCTTCTCTGACATGGCTGCTCGATACGGCGCCAAGATGGATGAGGATCCTTTGGGCGACGATGAGTTTGAAAATATACAAGCTCGTCTCAAGAAGAACAAACGATCTCGTTGAGATGATTATAATAAGAGCTGCGTGTGAGTTTCAGAATTGACGCAATCGATCTCGTGAGCGTACCGGTAGGGACAGCTTCCGGTGTGGGAGGGGCGGTGACCTGTTTATGACATGACATGATCATCACAGCCCGTCAAGTACCACAAAATTCAAACAACATCCAACTATAGAGTGTACCACACTTCGAAGGATGCCCAGACTTTGGTTCGGAGTCTACCTTATTCCAAGGCCAATCAAGTCGCTCGAGTTTTCTCCTAACTAGTAATACTTCTTGTTTATGTGTTCTCGTGAATTTGTTATACTTCTTGTTTATGTGTTCTCTGGTCTCTTCAGAGTTGTGTCTATGTTCAAAATTGTGGTGCGCTGACGTCTAGTCTAACGCAGCAAGTGTGGAGCAAAGGAATTGATGAGGGTAACGGCCGCTCCCACAAGTCCTGATACGGCTCCAAATGCCACCAAGAACTTGCTTGCCCAGCGTTCTAGTCTCAGCTTTCTTGATACTACGCCTCCAGCAGCCTTGACTTGGTTGCCAGTGTGCGCCAAGAACATGAGTGCTGGGAAGATGTAGATGATGGCGGATCCCAACAAGGCACCGTTCAAGCTGACTACCAACCCAGCGTCGCTCACCAGCAGCGACAACGATGTCACAATGGCCAGCAATGCACGGCCTACTTTGCTTTCCATATTGGACTTGGATTTCACTTTTGTAGGTGAGGTGGAATGAAGAATCAAATGAGAAAGGTGAGCAAAATGTGGGCCTCTTCGCTTAGAACGTTTGTCAAATGCCTTTCACGTACCCTTTCGAATGTCACTGTAGAGTTGGACAAAAGTAGACTTGCACGCTCGCACCATGAATGGATAGCTGCCAATGACACTCGCTGCCATCAAGAGACGGCTAAGGACAGCACCTTTGTCCGCAGTGGCATAGTTGTTGAGTACAACACCGGCACAGTTACCTCCGAATGTCAGGAATCCCAAAGACAGGAGCACTAGGTTCCAGAGTGTCACTCCAACAAACCCAATGCTAGTCATTCGGCTGTATTTCTGCAACGCCTTTTCGCTTTCCTTCTTGTCCGCTGCCACTGCGGCATTCGTTTGTTCTGCTGCACCTTCCGTGGTTGTTGTCTTTTCCTTCTTGAATCCATGGTACAAGTCTGGTGCATTGAAGTGACCCAAGTAGGCTGTCGTAGCCATGGCTGCAATAATCAATGAGGCGGGAGAGATGATTTTGGAGAAGGTGTTGAATTGGGGCGCCAACGCTGGTGCTGCAGCAGCCGCAAACTTGCCAACAGCACCCGGGGCTACGCTGTAGGGACTGCTAGCGAAAAGGGCAGGACACCGAAAGGCCATGAAGAAGGTTGTCAGCAGTGTTCCGGCTGTTCCAACAATGGACATGGGAGCTAATGCAGCGAGTGATTTCAAGCTGCAGAGTGGAGCCAGTGTTGACAAGGTGATGCCGAGAATCCAGAATTGTCGTTTGGCAAACATTGCAGGAACTCCACTGCCTAGCGACAGTGCCAGGCTGGAAAGAAAGTCGCCAATGACAAGAGAATATGTCACGGCACACCCAAAGCAGAAGGCAAAGGTAGAAGCTGAAATCACCCAGGAGCTCTTTTTGCCGACTGTTTCTTCCCAAATTTCCCCCATAGATTTGGCTTGTGTTTCATGAGTGAGTCTCCCATAGAGCTGAAAAGTGTAGGCACTAAACAGTCCAAGTACCGACATCAAAGCACATGCAGGTAGCAGACTGAAACATGGATAGCAACAGGTAAGGGACACCTTTGGTCCTGTAGGAGACAGCCAGATGTCAATCAAGTAAAGTCTACTTACGCCACCGGATGGTCCGAAACAGCCGCCAATCCATTGGGCAACGCCAATACCCCTGTTCCCAGAATCACTTTGATCAGATTCATGGTGGAGGAGGTAACCGTGGCGCCCTTGGCAGTCTCCTGCTCTTCCTCTTCCTCCACTACTAGTTCTGGCGGTGCCTCGACCTCAACTACAGCAGTTTGCCACTGGCTCTCCAGTTGAACTCTACGGCGATTCACATCTCCGTTCACCAACAGAGTTTCTCCATCCACCATCCCTGGCTGCTGCTGCTGCCCCATTACATAGGATGACTGGTTGACCACAACTTTGCCATTGCGACGCCCTCTGAACCTCTCAATCCAGGATCGCTGCAATCCAAGGGTAGTGGTAGTGGTGATTCCCTGCTTCAACTGCAATCTTTTTTGTGCTGGGAGGTTAAAGGAGTGCGTGGCAGCCAACATGTACCCCATGAACAGGGACAACCTCAGGGCCGTTTGGCGATTGCTCTTGGTGGAGACCATGGTGGAATCTTCTTCTTCTTCGGCAAATGAAAAAAGGGTAGACTAACTCAATCGATCAGATAAGGAATATGGCTTGTGATGGTGATGGCTTGGTGGTAGTCCCACAGAAAATGCGCTCTCTCTTCGGGTTGGATGGATAATATACCGTATACCGTAGATACTGCCGCCAGTTCGCGGAAGTGGCCAATGCTAGCTAGCTTGTGGTGTACAGAGTGAATTGCAGGTTCCTGCAAAACTGTGAACGAATGATAGGAGCAAGGGATACCGGTAGGCTTCTGTGCTACCGTACTGGTGTCAAGACTGACAATGCCCAATGCTACGACCACAGCAGTCAGAATGAAGGTTGAATCCACCAATCTAACTGGTTTTGTGATGGTTGTGCACTGCCTGCATTTTGATGGTGATGTGTGGCTTGAAGAATTCTAAACAAGAATATCCTGTCGCTTATTTAGAATTCTAGCAGGCCAGGTGGCCGAAGAGCTTTGCAACGTCACAGCTGATGTCCAGCTTTTTGTCCGGTGGTGCTGCGTCATGCTGAGATCTGACATCTGCTGAGCTGCTGAAGCATAGCATAATGCGAAGCAGAAAAACTGAATCTTGTATTGGCTCCAGATTCCAAATACAGGCAGAATGGCATGTAACTACCCGTACTAGCTACATGTAGTTTTGCCTGCATAGCCACCCGGTAGCTAGCAAGTGCAAGGGAGAAGGAGGAGACGAAATGACACTTGGAAGCAAAGATGTCACTGTTTTACAATTGAAATGGGCGGTGCTTCAACAAATACCAATCGCAGTCGGCAAAATGTTCGTTGTTTCAGCAAGACCATCATTATCAAGGGCTTGCTTTTGCAAGTCAATGAATTGCCTCTGCTTTATCCACACTCAGCCAAACCATATCGTACTCGTCACATGCAAAGGACATTCCCAAAATAGCTATACTGCAAAGATCCTTGTCCAGTTGCAATGGAAACATGCACAATGCCCTTCTTGTAGCACTTGTCTGTACACGTACCAACATCTTCCAAGCTACAAAAGCCCAGTCAAGAGTGGGTCCTTTCCTGCAGAATGTGCCCTCTTGTGCGGGGAGAAAAGGCCAACTTGCAGTGCTTCTCGAATCCAAGGGTCCCCCATTCATCCTGCGCAAGCAAAGCAAGAAAGCATTCCATCTGCATTCCAAGCTTCTGCGTTTCTTCAGCTATTTCACCATGACTTCTTCTCGCGAACCTCCCTGCTCTAAACCCCCACAGACCACTTCTTCATTTCAATGGGGGCATCGCACACGGACGGGTTCCAATGGCTCGTGGACAGTACTAGTAGATCTACCGGTACCGTGTACGATTGTACCGTGGCTACATGCACTGGTACGGTACGGTAAAGGTATCTGCTCCCCATGAAACTGGGAATACAACCGTGTACATGGAGTACCAGGCTCTACGTGTTACCCTGTCTTTCCTTACCTTTACGGTGTTTTGACCATTCTCGCTCACTGGAACATCGATACTGGTATAAACGAAGGACGGAATCCTGCATACAAGGTCGAACGGAATCTTTAAGTGGACGGAATCTGCGAAAGAAGAAGAAGATGGCTGACACATCCAAGCCCTGGAAAAACGCAAAGTCCTCGAAAATCGCTAAGTCAGAACGGCAAAGAGGAAATCCAGCAGATCACAAACAAGATAACAAAACACAACAAGAAACAGAACAGTAACCACAAAAAATTCTTAAAACTAAAATGACATATAAAATTTGTTTTTGCTATGCCTACAGCAGGATCGCGCTGTAGGCTGGGTGCCACCACCAAGGCAGTTCGCTCAACGCAAGCGTGGTTGGAAGCCGGTGGGCTGATTCTTCTTGTCGTGCTTGAACTTGTTGATGATCTGGGTGACCGTAAGCCACCCGTAGGTGGCATAGATACGGTCGACCGCTGCCCTCCAATCGAAGCCCTTCGCCATCAACCGAATCACACAGTCCCACACATGCTTGCGGCGGCAGAACTTGTCCTTGACGCGGCCGCGCTCACAAGCAGTAAACTCGCATGCGGCCTTGTTCCCGTTCAGGCCCTTGATCCACTCGTCCCACAACTCGTAGAGGTTGAAAGGCTTCTTCGCAAGCTGCGCTGGGAGGGTAGCGGGTGTCGGGGCCCTTGCGGCAGGAGTTTGAGCCAAACGCCAGGACTCCTCGGTGGTGGTGGGGGAAGTCCTCCGCCCGCCGCTCCACCACCACCGCCGCCAGCTCCACCACCGCCGCCGCCAGCTCCACCGGCCGCACCAGGAAGAGGAAGCCTTGGAGCACCATTGCCACCACCCCTCGCGATCAACTGGAAGTGGTTGATCCTCCCAATGTTCTTGTTCACGATGGCCATGTTGGTCGAGACATAGCCCCTCAAGGAGCTGATGTCCTGTGCAAGAATCTGCTGGGCCTCCTCGATCGCCTGCTGAGTCCTATGTTGGAGAGCAAGCAATTGGTTGAGCTGTTCCATGTTGACACCACCAGGAGCACCTCCAACCAAGGGCTCAGCACCAGCTTGGACCTGGGCGGTGGGAGCCAACTCAGTAATGTGCAATGCATTGGCTACCTTGTAGATTGTCAGAGGATCTTGGCGACTGGGTTGTAGTCGGCCCAGGATCCTCATCCAAAGTGGTCCGAAGCTGGGCATACTCGTCTGGATGCGGTTGCGAATGTCTGCTGGCATCATATGCTCCAAGCCAGGTTCCATCGCAGCCCAAAGCAAGGCAGGGCCAAGTACCATCGGAAGGTTGTTGGATGGGTCGTCGGCAAAGAAGTCACATATGGAAGGACAGACATGCTCGCCAATGAACCATGATCAACACCGCTGTCAATCTTGATCGAGTACTTGACGGGGCCTCCAACAGCAAGAGTTCCCGCAACCTTGGCATCGGTCGGCAACTGTTCCAGTCCAATTAGACATGGAAATATGCCATTCTTCTCGCCCTTCCAGCGACCACGAGCCTCATTCTCGGCTTGGGTGATGCCACACGCGGCTGCATAGGTTGGAGGCAGTTCCGAAGACTGTGGGTACCAGGCTACCCTGCACTTGCTTGCCAGCTCCACGAACTCCGGGCTTCCAGCCTTCTTCAAGACGCGTTGGTACAGTGCAATACACGGCTCTTAGCCTTATCGTGACTCGATCCTAGATAGGGTTTGAGTCGACTCATGACTGAGTCTCTTGTGAATAGTCATTGAGACAGGTTCTCAATGACCGGCGCTAGCATAAAGGTTGATGATGAAACATCGCTCTAGATATTTAGCCAGCTGGAGTACTTCCACGCCACTAGATCAGGCTAGACAAACCTTCCACGCGTTCCGTTTGGGATCGTGGAGAAGTAGAATACTACCGCAACCTACTCTATCACACTTTATAGTCTCCCGCGGGAAGCAGATCTACGATCCCTGATGAGGATCTCTCTCGTTGATTAGTTTTCATAGCTTTCTAATCTCTCTCATAACTTTCATTCTCCTCAAACTCAAAACACTCGAAAGATCTTTACACTAGCTTTTAGCGTAGTGCATTTTGTTAACAAACACAATAGCTTTCAGCTACCCTCAACCTATATCCTTCACCATGAAGATGGCTCAAGGAAAGCATGCGTTCCGCAACTTCGAGAAACAGTTGCGTGACAAACCCATCTTCCTCTCGTCGACAATGACGAAGAAAACGAGATCGACGATACTCGTACAACCACTTGCAAACTTCGCAACCATGTTGCCAAGCGCAAATCAGAAAACTCCGACAATGAGGACAACTCCTCTATCAATTTCAATCACTTGGATGGAGAAATTCTCTTCTGAGGATTAGGCCAGGATGATACTCAACGGAACCATGTTCCGATATTCTCATACCAAAGTGATAAGATATCTCACTAACTAGTAAACAAGAATGTTTGCAACTGATGAACACTACGGCAAATTAGATGATTGCCTAGGAAGCTGCTAACTAGACTCTGAGAATCTATTACGCATCGTTAACCTCGTCTGTCGAGCGTGGCCGAGATCGCACCTCGTAAAGGAAAACAAGAGACGCCAAACCCATCGTTAATGTTAGATTTAACAAGCGAAAAAAGGGAAACCAAAAACCGTTACACTCCGTGCTTACTGGATTCAGGAGCATTCCGGAACCTTGATTGCTTAGCACTCATGCTAAGAAATTACGCATGAAGGAGTCTTGGGGCGTCCAACACGATGTGGACTACCCCCTGCAGGAGAATTAAAACACACACACGAAGTGCAAAGGTGCATTGATGATTCCTGAATTCCACGAAGATAGTAATTAGTCGAGTGGGATTGACACGTCACCGAAGAGCTTGGGGCGTATGACATTAGATCATAGGTCGAGACATTCTCTCTGAATCTAGATTCAAGTTGATTTCACGTATCCATCGTCAGTTGGAAGTGGGACGGCCCATAAGTTACTTCCTAGAAAGATAGCGAACACCAATGAAAGACAGGAAGAGCTTCGTCGATTCCTGATCCTAGCACGGTGTTTATGACAGTGCCACAATCGCTCTCAAGTAGATTCCTCGAATCAGCGAAATACGAAGAAGCTGACTTAAAGGCAGGTTTGCCAAAGTCAAAGACAGTTAAAACCACGGAGAGAAGGAACAGCTTCCATCTTACTGACGAAGTACTCTTGACCTATTCGATGGTACTTAGAGAAAGTGGCAGATGGACACACAGAAGTAGAACTTCTTCCCTGATGTCTAAACGCCTATCATGCCAGGGTCTTACCGCTATTCCACGGGTCCATACCAACACTCTATAGATGGAGGTTGAACGTTTCTGCGGGCAGGAGTACTAAAGAAAGTAAACCGTTCCGAGTGGGCGGCACCTAACTTTCATCATTCCCAAGAAAAAGACGGATCTGTACGGATTCATCTCTGAATTTCCCGGGAACTGAACAAAAGGATTAAGCGAAGCTTATCCTATCGCCAAAAATACAGGACATGCTCTTGAATCAGACGGATTCAAGTACGCTAACAGTCTAGACCTGAACAGGGGAATACTATCACATTCGAGTTGTCACCTGCACTCGAAACAACTCTGTACCATCGTACTCCCGTGGGAAAGTACGAGTCCAGAGGTGCCAATGGGACTATGTAATGTCCCGCTCTTCCAAAGAAGATGGGAACACTAATGAACGACCTAGAATACGTCAACTGCATACATTGATGATCTACTCATCCTAACTACGGCGATCTAGCAGATCACGGTTGAAAAATTGGATGAATTCTCCGAAGCTTCGAAAAGCCGGACTTAAGAATCAATGCTAACCAAGTCCTTCTTCGCAGAAGTGAACTTGAATACCTAGGTTACTGATTCACTCGAGAAGGGATCCAACTATAACCAAGAAAATAGACGCGATCAAGAATATCGCTCCTCCTACCAACAAGGAAGGAACTCCGTAGATCATCTGGACTAGTGAATAATATACGGACATTGGATTAGACAAGATCACATGTACTGGCCCACTCGTTCGTTGACTTCCAAATACAACGAAGTGGAAATGGGAAGCGGAACACAGACAAGGCCTTTGCCAGATGAAGAAGATCATAGCAAAGAAACCTTGCTGAACCTACCCTGACTTCAACGATAATTACTTATCCACACGGATGCGATGTATACTCAACTAGGTGAGTAATTTCCCAGAAGGGAAAACTATCGCGTTCACAGCAGGAAGCTCAACCCTAGCTCAGACACGTTACACAGTTACTGAGAGGAACTTCTCAGCTATCGTGAAAACTCTAAAAGAGTTCCGTAACATTCTGCCTAGGACAGAAGATCGTGACATCATACGGTCACAACAAGAATCTTACATGTTAAGAAATTCAATACGATCGCGTAATGGATGGCGCCTATTCTGGAAAATACGGCCCTGAACTACGGACCATCAAGGGCGAACAGAACATCGTCGCTGATGCGTTGTCGGAACTTAACATCTCCAACAACGACGGTATCTTCAGAACAATGGAGCCAGCAGAGATCGCTGGAACTCATGGCTGCAGAACAAGAGGACTTCTCCTACAGAGTTCCCTCTCTCGTTCCCGAGATCGAACATCGTCAGAAAGACGACAACGATATCAAGAAACTCCTCAAGGGAGCAAGCCAAACGACTACAAGAAGAAATCTTTCCACAGAGGGGATAAGTCTTACGACTATAGTAGTCAAACACGATAAGATCGTCGTACCTAAAAACATGCAGAAGAAGCTAGTTGAATGGTAACCATGGTGGGCTTGATGCATCCTGGCGAGACCGCACAGAACTAACCATCAGACCAACAACTACCACCTGGAAAGGAATGCGCAAGTACTGTGCAGGCCGTATGTCAGAGTTGCCAAAAGCTGCAGATAAACAAACCCAAGACCGCGTAAGCTGGGATTGATGCCTCCAAAGACTTGCGAGGAGATCCCTTGGGAAAGAACTATGTATTGACCCTGATAGGCCCTTACAACGTCGGGGACCTAAAGAAAAAGAATTCCTGTACACTTCATTGCCTGACAATGATTGACTCCGGTAACCGATGGTTCGAGATTGCAGAGATCTGCTCCAAGGCAGCAGACGAAAGTACGCCATCGTCCTACGGAACAGAACTGGCTTACTCGGTATCCATGGCCTGCTGAGGTTATCATGGATAGAGGACGGAAGTTCCGCGCAGAGGTCGGAAAGACACTCCGGGATGAAAACGGACTTCGTCGCAAGTTCATCACTGCGCGTAACCCTCAAAGCCAACTCTATGGTCGAGCGTGCTCAGCAAACCATACGTAACTTGAACGCTGTTAAAACATCAAGTGCCAAGACGACCTCGTGAATGGTCCTGTGATGGAGTCCTCACGGCGGTTCGCTTTGCAATGAATGCCACGATTTCATACCACCTTTGCGCTGCAAGCCGCCCGCACAGCTCTGTTTCAATTGTGACGCGATCCACAACGTCCGGTTTCGAAGCAACTGGAAGTACATTAAGGTGAACGTCGCCAACGACTGATCCAACAAACAACGAAGGAAACGACGACGGCGTGTCCCTAATCAATACACATGTCAACGATACCGTGATGATTGCAAACGTATTAGACCGCAAGTACGGTCAGGCCAAGTACAAAGGTCCCTTACACTATAGACCGAGTCAATGACAATGGCACTGTAACGGCTCCAAACATGCTACCGCAGCCAACGGCGGCACAGTACACCAGACTTGGAACATAAGGTATATACACCCATACATGGCCTGATCCCCTTGTAGGATTGCATCGTGCGACGCACATGCTTACATCCAAATCTCATGAGAGTGCCCCGCCATTTAAATCATATGTTCTACTTGTCCGACTGCTGTAGCGCCTTCTGTGACCCTTGTCAGGGGGGCAATGCAATACACGGCTCTTAGCCTTATTCGCGACTCGATCCTAGATAGGGTTTTGAGTTCGATCTCCATGACTGAGTCTCTCGTGAATAGTCATTGAAGACAGGGTTCTCAATGACCGCTCTAGTATTACTAGGTTGATGATGAAAACATCGCTCTAGATATTTAGCCAGCGTGGAGTACTTCCAACCTACTAGATCAGGCTAGAAACACTTCCACGTTTTCCGTTTTAGGATCGTGAGAGACGTAGGATTACTACCGCAAAACCTACTCTATCACACTTTATAGTCCTCCCGCGGGAAGCCAGAATCTTACGATCCCTTGATGATGGATCTCTCTCGTTGATTAGTTTTCAATAGAGCTTTCTAATCTCTCTCATAACTTCCATTCTCTCAAACTCAAAACCTTCGAAAAA
>CAICTM010000851.1:0-45499 GCA_903772945.1 Seminavis robusta
ATCCGCCTTGGAAGTGTCGAAGATGACTTCTCCATCAAACTCCATGGCCTTGGCAATGGCCAATGCCACATCCTTGATACTGACTTCAGCCTCTTCGTCGACTGACAAGGTGATGGGAGCAGGATCATGGTACTCTCTCATGACCCACACTGTGAGTTCAGCGAGGTCCTTGAATGATAAAATTATTAATAAATAATAGTAGCAAGAGTGAGAAACAAAACGCCACCAAAAAGGGGAGCAAACACCAGAAAATTATTGACCTACCCTGTTGTAGATGAATTGACGCAATGGTGTTCCTGATCCCCAAATAGTGAAGGCTGTCTTGTCGCGCTTGGCAATAAAGCACTTGTGGATCAATCCTGGAATAACATGACCAGACTGAATATTGAAGTTGTCATGGGGTCCATAAATATTGGTGGGGATAATGGAAGTGAAATTGCATCCATATTCCTCGGCATACGCTCTGTTCATGGTATCAATGAGGCGCTTTGCGTAGGCATATCCCTCGTTACTGGAATGGGGAGGACCGTCGTGAAGCATAGTCTCGTCAATGGGATAGGTGGTTTTATCCGGGAAGATGCAGGTACTGAGAAAGGACACCAGTTTCTTAACCTTGTAGATTCGGCAACATTCCATAATGTTGTCATTGATCAAGATATTTTCCCGAAAGAACTCTACCTTTTCATTCATATTGGCAAACAAACCACCTACTTTGGCGGCCAAGTGAATGACATGGGTAGGCTTCTTCTCCTTGAAAATCTTCTCGGTATCATCGCGCTTGCGCAAATCTCCGTCCTTGGAGCTCAAGTAGATCCATTCCTCCTTCTCCTTGGCACCAGTCTCCACAATGTAGTCCCTGATGGCTGCCCCCACCAGACCAGACCCACCAGTCACCATCACCACTATCTTGCCATCGTCTTCGCTCATGGTTGCTGTTTGTTGCTCCTGGTGTTACTAAACTTTTTTGGAGATTATTATGACTTGATCCCAATTGATTGACCTTGAGGTCATTGGAGGATCCGCGGATCTATCCGTTATCACATTCAGTAGCGCTTTTTGCGAGAAAAGTGGTCTTGAAAGGATCTCTGGTGGCTCGGGACCGCGCTTCGTTGGACTTCTTCGCGAAACGCGCACCTGCTCGAAGCTTCCTGACTAGCTAAGCCGTGACTACCGTATTCACACCAACAAAGACTACATGTAACACGGTTTGTATTTTCCATAATTTTGCCATTTTCGACATCCTTGCTCAATCCTTGCAACAGCCATATTACTCTCGTTGACCCCAACACTCACAGTACCATGTCATCTGGCCACCATTCATCGCACCCTTCTCACTCCTCCTCCCGAGGCTCTTCTTCATCGAGGTCATCATCACACGGCCGTTCTCATCATCCCTCGTCTTCCTATTACCATCACAGCGGCAGCAGTGGTAGCCACCGTAGTAGCAGCGGAAGCAGTCGGTATCATTCGTCGTCCTCCCATCATCACTACCATGAAGAAGATCGACTAGGTCGCTCCTGGAGACAGCTAGCGTCTTCAGTGGTAATGTCCTTTCAAAAAGCCGAAAAGGCGGCCGCGCAAAAGGTTCAACCGCCTCCTCGTGAAGTCCTCAAAGAACTCGATGATGCTGTCGTCCATTTTTTAAGGTAAGGCCTTGAAGGTCGAGAGCGGTACATACTGTACTTTGAGTGCTTCTGCATCTGAACAATTCTCCACGTTTTAAGAAACCGTGTGGAATGGACCCGACAAATCTCGCATATCGAAGCCAAATTGCAAGGAAAGCAACAGGAAATGGAAACACTGGACTGTTACATGAAAACACAGCCGAGGTTTGGCAGAAAGCGGAAACGAGAAGAGGACCACGCCGCGTTGGATTCAGCGGATGCTGCTGCTCTTGCCGCTGTGGATGCCACTGCTGCTGCTGCGAATTTTGCTGAAAAGGAGGAGCCAAACATCACAGTGATCGAATGAATATCATACATAGCCACGAGCTGGGCAGTCACCTGACAATCACCAACTGCAAACTATCGATCGAGATGGGTGTAGCCTACCGTACTAGCTAGATTGCTTATTGGAAAAATCGTACAGTAGCAAGTGGATCAATTAGTAGCGCCCACCCAGTGGCATCTAACTACATGTACATGAAGCCAGCAATGAAAGTGGAATTGGCTCCAGCAACAGGTCTATTTTTAAGAATTGCTGCTGTTGTCGGGTGGGTCATTGCAATGTGAAACAAACAGCATGATTAGAAGTACCGGACCGGCACCGGTACATCCTTGATGGTCCACTTCTTTCCCAACTCTGGCTTCATCCATCCGGCAGAGAGCATTCCATCACGTGATATGATCTTGGTTTGGTGGCTTCAGCACATAGCCCATGCAATCCAAATCGGAGTTAGGTACTCAGTCCACAAGCATTCGGTACCGGTACCGGTACCGGTACTACATGCACCTGTAGCTACCTGTAGCTAGCTACCTGGTACTAGCAAGTGTTGTCAGATCCGACGGGTAAACCAAGGGACAACGACGATGGTCCAAGACCTGCCATACTACATGTAGATAGAAAGAAAGAAGTTTGGAAACCGCCTCCGCAAAGAGGAATCGAATCAATCATTCTTTCTGGTACCGAGGACTTTTTTCGGGCTCGTTCCAACGCGGAGATCAGCCCGACATGCAGGATCGGATGGGGATTCCGGGGAGTGGGTGAGCACTGCGGGGGTACCAGGTATTCTTCCTGCTATGCTACAGTCAGGTTACGCTAATTCCATTCAATACCGTTAGATTCCATAGTCTCCCCGCATCCAATAGCACAGCTCCATATAGTTGACTAGCAATACGATCCTAGACTACTAGACTACCGGTAATAGATAGCTCAAATGCTCACCTCCAGGAACTTGCTTCGGATGAGTTACTCGAAACTGCTTCACCAACTCACCCCACACTGAGCCAGACCTGCAAAGCTGCATGTAGACCGAATTCAATACCGCACAGGCCGTACGGTGCACGATGGCCAAGCAGGTTGAGCCTCTCTGGTGACCTCCAAAAGATCTCATAAATTAATTTCTAAAGCTTGGCAAAGAAGCCGAGCTTTCTTTGTTGGAAGAAAAAACTTGGAAACATCATCATTATCTTACGATGGGTGCCGTCGGTTGCCAACGCCAATGGTCGGAAGTTTTCCGCTTTCTTTGGAAGCCGTGGAACAGCAGTTTGAATCTGTTGACATGGGCAATCTCAATATACCTGGCCATATCTTTAACAGGGACTGCTGCTGCAGTAATTCCCTTCTATCTTGCGTTCCTTGTCATTTATGATATCATGTACTATGGGTACAGCATTTCTGTCATTGATGAGACTGAGACCCTGAGTGCTGGTTACAATGTGGGATATTTGATGGATGATGGTGGAAGTGCCACTGGAGATGGTCTTGACTATGGCTTTAACTTCTATGATGGCAATTTCAAGAAGGACCGGCGCCAAGCACAGCTTGACAAATTCCAGTATTGTTTTGACAAGCTTGACCTTGCGTCTGGAATGACTTTGATTGATTTTGGCTGTGGCTGTGGTGATTGGCTCAACTATGTCCGAAGCCGTGGTGTGATTGGCATTGGTGTCAATATCACACCAGCTCAGGTCAAAGTTTGCCATGAACGTGGACTCAATGTACTACTAACTGACTGGAAAAAGATTGAGGGAAATCCAGAATTTGAAAAACAGCTGTATGGAAAGGCTGATGCAGTGACCTGCTGGGACACGGTGTGTATACTTACTGCATGACAATCTGCTTGTTTGGGCTACTTTTGTGACACAAAACTCATGTCATTTTGTCGCTTCATCAATCTCTTCCTCTCTTGCCCGTCTTTCTAAATCATGATTCATCATTCAGATTGAGCATTATGTTCCTGCCAAGTATTCCCAGAATCAGACGATGCAGGATGCTATTTATACCCAACTCTTTCGTCTGATTCAAAAGTGTCTCCGTCCTGACAGCAAGGTTGGTCGAGCCTGGACATCCTGTTTGCATTATGCCCCCACCAAGCCAAGCTGGAAGCGCAGCTTCAATGACTATTTGTTGGACAAGTTTCATTCTGGATGTTACCCTGATTATACCAATCGACAATTGACTCAGAATGCAGAACGTGCCAGCATGAAGCAAATTTTGGAGAGGAACTTGACGGAGGATTACTACATGACATCTGTCTTGTCTCCAGAGCACTTTGGGCGTCACAAAATGAAGTTGACATTCTATCGTTTTGTGGTGGTGTCTCTGTGGATTGTGTTTGATCCCAACTGGATCCAACGTTACATGTGGTTCAACCAAGAAGCTTGGATGGATCAATTTGATCCAGAAAAATTGGAAGACTCACCCATGCAGCTTTTGTGGATCATGTGGGAGAGGTGCTAAAGAGGGAGAAATGAAATTGGAAGTAATGGTGGTGGTGACAAACATGTTTGAAGAAGAAAACAAGAAGTACCGGTAGGAATGAAGTTTAGTGAATGAGTGTGAATCAAAAGTGAAAGTTAGTGGGATCATTGCTTGGTTTGTTCGTGTTTGATGACAAGCTATAGCTAGAAGGGAAACTGGTCATCATTCTTGTATCATACGATTCTTGTATCACACGACTTTAGCAAAAAGTGACAGAACTAAGTAAGTTTAATTAATCACAAGCTGCCGAATGGCTAAAACGCAGGCTTTGACTCTGCGTACGGTAACTTTTCCATTTTGTTTGACTTTTTCATCCCCCAAGGGAAACATCAGTGCTAGTAGGGCTGGTACTCTGGTATTGTGGTCCGGTGGTACCGGTACTACTTGTTGTATGCGTGGACAGGCTCCGAGATTTGTAGCCAAAACTGTACAGCGTGTTGTGGCTTAGAGCTCTGCTGGGTTATTTATGCGAACCATCACAGTGTTTTCAGGAAGACTCTAGAAGATTCTTTGACGTGGCGTCCAATACGGAAGTGAGAATTGTGTGCGGAAGCAAAATCGCAAGATGCCAAGAGTTCTGAGACGCGAAAGCAGAACAAGTTCGAGCAGTTGCAGTACTGGGGTAGCGTAGATCTCTAGATGATGGTGATGGAAAGCTTTCGTCGTCTCCCTTATAAATTCTGCTTGACATCCATCCATCAGTCAGGACGTCAGGAACAGCAACATCTGCTGGACCAGCAGCAACAACACCATGGGAATCTGCAGCTTTCAAAGGGCGGTGCTCGTCTTTTTCCTCTCCAGCAATGCGGTTCACGCATTTGCTCCCTCTGGTCGTCACAACCATCATCCTGCCCGTGCAGGGGTAGCAGGAAAACTGCTTGACAGTTCTTTCGAGACGAAACTACGAATGCAACCAAACTACGAGACTTCTTCTTCTGATGACTACCAATCAGGTGCACCAATGTCTCTATCATCGACCTTTCGACAGCAACGGAGAGACTCACAGCAACCACTGCGAGCCGTGGCCGTGGCAGAAGATCTGGAGGGACAACAACGAGGAGAAGAAGGAGAAAACCTACTCTCTACAGATGGTTTGGGGCAAGTTTTGAGTGGAGCTTCCTTGGTCACTGGTTCCACCGTGGGAGCAGGAATGCTGATTCTACCCTCACTGGCAGCTGGCCCCGGCTTTGCCATTTCTACCGCTATGTTCTTGGCCATTTACGCTCTGGTGGTGACATCTGGCCTGGTGATTGCTGATGTGGCCATTAATCAACATGAAAGTGGTTATGAAGTACCAAGCTCTTTTCAAGAGTTTGCACAAGCCAACTTGGGAGATAATGCCTGGATGGCCAAGGGAGTCTCTGCCATTCCTGTCGCAGTCAATTCACTGGTGCTGGTATTTGCCATTAGCAAAGCGGGAGACTTACTGGCATCTCTATTCCAGCAACAATCCATCCTGGTCGATCCCACCATGGCTTCCTTGGGATTCATGGCACTCCTTGGAACTTGCTTGGGGACACTGACTGGGAAACAGCTCTCGGCGGTCACGTCCGTCTGCGTCACAACACTTCTGGTGGCATTTGGAGGAATCCTGTTGCCAGGGCTAGCCAATGTACAGGATCCCATGGCAACTCTCATGGCCCCGGGAACTGCTGGAGACGAATGGATGTCCTCGGTTGCCACGGCGGCTCCCGTTGTGTTGACAGCATTGCAGTTTCAGAATGTTGTCCCATCCCTGACCAAAATTCTCGACTACGATCGATCCAAAACAGTGGCTGCCATTGCACTGGGGTCCTTTCTACCATTGGCCATGTATGTCGCATGGTGCTTTGCCGTGTTGGGAGGAGGCGACCATGGAGGAGTGGCGGGACCACTCATGACAGTATTCGCCGGCGTGACCCTCTTGGGATCTTCGATTGGAGCATCCATGAGTGTCACGGAAGAAGTGGAAACGTTTGTGGCGGCCGGAGATGAAACCACCAAAAAGAGCAAGGAGTCGGTCTTTTCTCCTCTCGCAGTGCTCTTGTCCCTGGCATTTCCACTGGCCGGTGTCTATGCCTTTTCCAATGGCAATGATGCGAGTGCCGCACTGGGTGTGGCTGGAGCGTTTGGGTCGCCACTCTTGTATGGGATTCTCCCAGCTATGATGACATACAATCAAAGACAACAGGTGGCGGATGCCAAGTCGCTTGTCCCTGGTGGGCTAGCCAGCGTTGGAGCTCTAGGTGCTGCAGCAGCCATCTATGTCGGAGAAGGACTTGCAACGCACGTTACGGATCTTCTGGCTGTGTCTTGTTGACGAATTGTGTTCCACAGTATGTGGTGAGCTCAATGGAGAAAATCTTGCAAGCTAGCTAGTACATTTGTAGAAAAAAGCACACACTAATAGTACAATAGATCATACAATATTATCATCAATCCCTTGTGCTGTGAAACTCTAACGGTAGCACATCAAAATCCAACCGCTTATTCCTCTGACCCGGGGTACTAGTACCGGTAGCCCCACGCCCATCAACAGAAACCCTTGGAAGTCGAGCTCTCGCAACAGGTTTCCTCAGGGAAAGTGCAACTGCCAAGCAATCCCCCTGTTTGCCACCCTTGTGAAGCTTTTGACGTTGGAACTCATCCGTGTGAACGGAATCCCCTACACCGTCCAATTCAGTCAGTTGTTGCCAGTAGAAGAAGCTCCTTCAATTCCCGTACTTCTCTTTGAACATCATTCGAGCGTTCAAACGACATGTCTCTGATCCGGGAAAGCTCTTGTCGCATTTTCGACATCTGTGCCGCGTAGTGTTCTGCAGGGGTCGATGATTGCTTTCTTCCGCTTCGGAAAGGACGGTGCTGGGCATACGTTGACAAAAAGGATGGCCGGAAAAGGAAGCGTCGGATTTGAGGAGGCCAAAGCACACCCAAAGTCAACAGCCCCAACATCAGCCACAGCGGAATCATCACGGCAGTGATCAACCAATACAATGCTTTCACTGGGGCGGGCTTGCTGGCAAAGCAGGCATACCAATATGTACCCTTGACGGCGTTACGGCCTAACAGGATGTGGGAACAAATGTCCCACAAGGATTCGAGAGCAGTTGCCGATCTCCCCGTTTTGGCAAAGGTAGTTGAATAGCCAGGGCGACTTGCAGAGATGACAAACGTCAGCTTGGGTTCCCAAAAGCTCCTCAGAGCCAAACTATCAATGTCCCATTGAGACCCCACCAGGACAACCATGGATAGCACGCTCAGGATGACAAGGAAAGCTGCAACAAGAAACATGACGGCAAGGAACCCAATCCCTTGTGGTAATCTTGACTGGCCATCATCAATATACACCACAGGTTCTCCGATGACAAGGTAGTATAAGAACACGTAACTCTCTCGTACGTCGCAGAAACCCCAGTCCCCCGTACCCCCATCGAGTTTGCAATCCATTTGCGCCATCGTATATACCATTTGGGCAAAGCAAAGTGAGAGCACCAAAGCTACAAGCAGTGGCCAAAACATTAAGCTCGCAATCTGAACGTGGCAATAAGCTTGTAAGAAGCGAGAAGTAGACAGGAGGGAGACTGTTTGGGCATCACTCCGTGACTTACCCTTTGGACAGCAGCAGAGAACAGAGCTGCGCCATAAAACCAACTGGAGAGAAAGCCGATGAAACTGAACCAGAGCGTTCCCGTCGCCACCGCTGCGGTTTTCAACACCGCCTCGTCGGAGAAAGATCCATAGTAGAGCATTGTCGTTGTCGATGATACCGAAACAATGGCGACAAGGTCCATCCATCGCCACAGATTGAAGACGCACTGGTTCAGGAAATCAGACATAGAGATGCACACCGACCAGAACACGAGCTGGTACAGGAACAATCCAAAAGCGCATAAAAGCACAGCCAAGGTTGTCCAGAATGGTATCTGTGCCTCTGGAATGTTTATAAAATAGTGGACTTGAAGACGAAACGCCATAATGAGGGCAAAAAGCAATGCTGCATAAAGGAGGATCAGAGCACACGTTTTTCGGCTTGCAAGCTCTTCTACCACCAACTCTTGAACGAAGGAAGCCATGCAAGCTTGCCTTCGAAACCAGGGTGGTAGCACGCGAAGTCTCCATAAGAAATCATCGGGCTGCAGGTGCTTCCGAGCGCCTGGTTTTGTTGATGCGATGATTGTGCCTTGGAAAAACATAACGAAAGACGAGGCATGATCTTCGAATGTTTCGTCGGAAACTTTGAAGTGCGAGTTTTCCGCATCGATCTTTCCAGCTGTGTCCGTAAGAAGGTCGAAGGGAAGCTTGTTGGCGTCGTCTCGTGCTTGTGCGACGGTGTCGGACAGCAAAAGTGCAATAGCACTGGGATTCAGATTATCTCGCCGATAGTTTCGAAGCAACACGTGAAGCGGGGTTCTTCCCCGAGAGTCTTGCACATTCACCGCACCAGGGTAAGCTTCGTGGACCGATGACAGCATCTGAAAGTCTCCTGGCATCTCCTCGGCGATGACATGTAGTGGAAGCTGTTGACGTAGCTTGCAAGGAATCATTCCGGGGTTTATAATGTATCTATCGGAGCTCAAACTGTAAAGCGGCATCTCCCGGGCCCATGTTGGTAGATTTTTGTATCCCGATGTTCTCTTCCCAAGCAGCAATTCGATCACCTCAATCGATGGGAATCTGTTGCTCGTCAATAACGCCGCGAGAAGAGGAGTGTGACCTTGAAAGTCTCGCGCAACCAACCCTTCAGGGTAAAAAGCAATGAATAGTCTGCAGAGCTCCAGGAACCGCGGAGCCAAGCTGCTGTCTGAGGTAGGTTCTTCCCTGTCGGGGTCACTCTCATCCTCATCACTGTATCCTCCCTCGGAAAAGAAGCGCTGGTTATGACTTTCCGCTAAACCGCGCCGCACAATTATATGGATCGGTAGCTGTCTGTTTATTGGTGTAAACTGAGCTGCTGGATTGGTGGCCGGGGAATCTAGTACGGCTGAAGCCAAGATGTCGAGCTCTGCGTTTTCTTCATCGTCTAGTTGTTGCAATTGTGTGCGGTTTCTTATCCTCCGTTGCTTCCTTTTCCATTGGCACAGTCGTCGGAACGCATTTTGGACGTCGTCTGGGTATGCTTGAAAGGCTTGCTCGTGCATCTCGTCTAATGTCAGTCTGGTAGTGGGAGTTGGTTGGGGGAGTACTCTGTCTAGCTCATTCACTGGAAGCGATAGATGCTGTTCCCGTCGCAGCAGTATCCTCGGGAGTTTCGTGGTTTCCACATCGAACGTCTCCTTCACCCCCAGTAGTACTCGACAATGCTCGAGGGTCACATCCACTCCAAAGTTTTTGAGTAGAAGATGAAGTGGAGTCCATCCTTGGAAATCCGTGTGATGTATAGATTGTGGATATTCTTGTAGCAACATTTTCATGGTTTCAATATCAGCTGAAGATGCGGCGACCAGATGTAGGGGCAGCCTTCCCCCTCCGTCTATTCTTCTTGCTGCTTCCGGATATACATACAACAAAGACCGTGTCATAAAAGGAGGAGGGGGCGCTGTGCCTAGGCAAGCGATATGCAAAGGAGTCCAACCTGCAGCGTCCCGTACGGAAGCCAGCTGAGGTTGTCCGGATAGCACATGCAAAGCATTCCTCCAGGCAATATCATCCTGGCACGATGATTCGCCACACAAATCATGCAGTGTCAAGTCTTGATCCTCCGAGTTGAATGTCTGTGTGTCTTCTGCCGTAGTGGACTCTGATGCTATTGTTGAAGCAGTTTTGTCATGCTTGGCTTGTCTGCTGTAGTGACTGCCGCTGTCTCCTCTACTTCTTCGACTGGGTTTGTTGAAGTTTTGGATGAGCTTTTCTGCCTCCCTTCGAGCAGTTTCGCTGGGAACCAAGCTACTACTGCTACTCGGAGCCTCTGAGGGTGTCAGAGTCGAAGCAGTGCCAAAATCTGCTGATGACGACCTAGCCGTCGTTGCCATCATTTCAGTGAAGAATCTCTTTGTGGACGATGGCCTAAACGCTTGTCGTTGTATTTGGAAAGGGTCGAATGGCTCGAATGGCTCGAATGACTCTAATGGTTCGGGTGGAACATGTGTCCTTGACACTTGATGATCTTCCGTTGCCTGCAATGCATTTTCATCAGGGTGGTAGTCCGGTTGTCCACTCGAAACTGCTTCTTGATGTTGTTCGATTTCTTGGTTCTCTGGTTGGGGCCTCATTTGTGTCTTGCTGTCGTCACTGTTCGATTCGGTACTCTTCACGCCGGGGTCCACGGGTGGATGCGTTGGCTGTGTAAAGCTAAATGACATACTTCCTGCTTCGAGCGAAGGATGTTCCTGTATGGCTGAGAGAGTCGTCGCTTCGCCGTATCTGTCGTCGCCAGTAGCCGTCGTGAAAGAGTCTTGCTGTTGCAGCATTTCCTCCAAACTGTCTACTTCTGATACTGAATTCTTGTTGCTGCCGCTGAACTCATCAAAAGGGCGATCCATGTGTGCATCCTCGGGGTGGAAGAAACTGCTGGTGCTAGTTGTGTGGCTGACGGTGGGGGTAGCGTGACCGTCGTTGGATTGAGCGTCGAGTCCCTTTTTGTGCGATATGTAGTAGTCCAGGACTCGAGCATTGGGGATAAGTAGCTTGGTACGTCCTGACTGCTTCGATGATACCGGTAGCTCATTAGATGGTATCTGGGCGGTCCTGCGCCCATGCGGATGTTGTTGTTGTTGGTGGCATATTGGCGGCCGCGGAGGAACTCCAGTCCAGAGATGCTTTTCCATCAGGTAGTGCTGGGTGGCAGCAACTCTTTCAGGTACTTCGTCACGCTGTGAGTGTTGTTGCAAATAGGTCATACCGGTATCGTCATCGTGGCGCGGTTGGTGATACAGCAAAAAGGTCTGCGGCTGCTGCGGATCGTACTCCCGGCGTTCATTGACATACGGCACCGTGGGCCGATTCCGATGGTCCTGATCAGCTTCATTCGAACAATCACTGACTGCAGCAGTATTCTGACTGGCGGATGCGGTGTCGAACGACCGATTGAACAATGGATGTCTCGTTGCATTGACGTAGGTGCCACCATTGCTAGAGGTTGGCATTGTTTGCCTTTGGCCTTCCCTCCCACCGTCACACCACTAACAAATATGGCTTCTATCTACCGCATGTATAGTAACTCATTCGTTGCGTTTTTGTATTATGTGAAGTAACACAAGGTAGGGCCGCGGAGAGGAGGAGTTGAACGTCAAGTCTCTAAAAAGATCAGTCGCCAAATCTACCATGTGACTCGACTCCCACGGTTCTTAGGAAAATGGAGAGGCCGGCTCTCGGTTGGTTTCTCACTCGATTGAACAAAACTGACGTGAGTTTTGATGCTGGTCGTCCCCGGCCCCGTACTAGTACGATACCGCATCACCATGTCGCCGCAGCCTTCGTCATCACCTGTTGTGGCGGTGGGGTACCAGCCCCGGCCCCAACAGTGAGCCCATCTGATACCGGTCTGGTAGCTCATAGATTCATCGTTCACTCCGAGACATACCTCACAGTAGTACAGCAGGTACACCACGTAGACCAGAACCTGGATTAACTTCCGCCTGCTTGTCTCCCGGAACAAACACCTGTACCAGCTCCGGGACCTATCCTTGGATCTACCCCCGGTACGTCTCCAGGACCCACACCTGGACCAACCCCAGGACACACCCCTGGATATACCCCATCGTTTCCAAGACCCCATTCCTGGTGCCAACTCCTGGACTATCTCCTCCCAGGACCTACACCTGGCTTATCTCTAGATCCCACTCATGGTCCCCACACCCAGACCAACTCCAGGCCTGCAGGACCTACAGGTAGCCTTGGGTCTACCTGTACCCATGGTTTATCCCAAGGCCCCACTCTACTCCTGTTGGACGCCTCAGCAACCGCAAAAAAGAACCGAAGTAGACCACGAGAAAAACTTGTAATTGTAGCTTGAACCCTAAAACCATTCGGAAGAACTTTAGCGCACGATCATCCAACCGTTAGCGGAGGGCTCTAAATGATCGGAAGAAAAACGGCAAGGCCCGTGTGCTCAATTTTTTCATCGTTGCGAGAGATCATTCTTCAGTCCAAGAATAACAACTTCATGGAACCTGAACTGATGATCGAGCTGTGAAGTATTAATAGACACTGTCTATACCGATTTCCTTCCCTCCCTGTTTGTTTTGTCCCTCCCTGTCCTTTCCTTTGATGTCAAGTATCTGAGCTGAATAGTGAGCTGGAAAATGGACTATTTTCTTAGTTCCCAACCGAGCGCATCAGTGGCAGATAGCAGAAGCAACAGCAATAAGAAAGGCCATCCGTGGCAAGCAGCACTTCGGAAACTGGACGAAGAACGGGTTTTACTTGACGATGATGATGTCAGCGGTGGGAAAGAGAGATATTCGACCGAGCCGCACAGTAAAAATCCCTTCGATTCTCCTCCGCCTTCTTCATCGCAGCTCGCGACAAGCCGTCTTGTTGACCACCACAACCATAATGGTCACGGCTCTGGAAGTGATCTGCACAACAGACCAGGCCATCGCACAGAAACGCAGGCTCAAAGTCACAGTCTCGCTCACAGCCATTCAGCGAGGCCAAGTCGACGACGACCAAGGGTCTTTCCTGCTAGCAGTGGCGACAGCAACGCTCAGAGTCCTTCAGAAAGAGCTGCTGTAGGTGCTGCTACAGAAAGTATGGAGGTAGCACTACAAGACACCTCCAAAACTACAACCTCTTCATCATCCGCCACTGCCAGTGTCTCATCGCCATCATCATCAACACGGCCTCACAACAGCAATAGTAGCAACCCTAACAATTCATCCACCGATTCGGACAGCGGGATCCGGTTGGAACCGAAACTCACTCGCATCCATCAGCAGCACCATCAGCAGCACCATCATACCGGGGATATCAATACTAATACTTACCGACACCATCGAGACCAACGACACCAAGAACAACCGTCCAACCACTATAGAGGGGCTCCTGACAAAATATTGATGTCACGTACATCAAGAACATTACATTCACACAACAACCCCAACAATCCATTTGATTCTTCCAACAGCCCTTCTCACAACCGCTACAATCCTTTTGCGTCTTCCAGCAGCCCTTCTCCTAACCGCTTCAACCCCTTTGGTTCTTCCTCTTCCTTCACGCCTGCTCCCAACCCTTACAATCAATTTGGCTCTGGGCATTCCAAAAGTCCAAGGGCTAACACGAATCCATTCGAAGAAGACTTCTCAGTTCAAAGTAGTCAGCACGCAAGCGTCAATCAACACGAACATGAGCAGCACCAGGAGATTGACGATGATGATAATGATGATCAAGACGTCTACTATGATGCGGCACCTTCTTCTACTGTTTTGGATGTCTACGGCATGATGAGTGATCCTGCCGTTTCTCCTGCCCATCCGGACTCCTCCACAAAGCCTTTTGGCCATAGCCCTGACATGTACGAGCAAAGACTAAAAGCGGCATCGCCGCCACCAAGTCCGCCAACAATGCCGCCAACAATGCCCCCAACACTGGACTCCTCTACTTTTGACATCTCAACTTCCAACACAAACAGTGGCAGTCCCAGCCTAGAACAACGAGAGCGATTGGGATTGCATATGCTGTGTGCTGAAGCCACTAGCCAAGATGATATTGCTTGGAGAAATGCTCTCTACCTGCTGAGGGTGAAGCCAGAGTTGGCGCAAGTACTGGACAACCAAGGACGTACTGCTCTTCATGCTGCGTGTTCCGCAGTGCAACAATCCGCCCAGCAACAGCAGCAAACAGACCTGCTAGACCCAGAACAAGAAAAGCCACCAAGTCATCAACAGCCCATATCCCCCCCTGATTACTTCATAAGAGCCTTGCTGCTGGCGAATCCATCCGCTCCACAGAAAGGGGATGCAGATGGCCGACTTCCCATTCATTTAGTCGCTGACTCATCTGGGGATATCAGTACCTTGCAGCTACTGGTGGAAGCCAATCCCACTTCCATTGCAAGTAGGGATGCTATGGGATGGACACCTCTGCATCTACTCTTGATCAATACGCTCACGCCTGTCACGAAGAAACATGTACACATACTCTTGGGAATGACACTGCCTCCACCCCCGGCAGAGCATCAATCCATTCGCCAACGACGAGGAGATCATTTAGGCCTCAAAGTTGAACAATTGAATCGAATGCTCTCAAACCACAAGAACAGGCTGAAAGCACCACAACGATGGCAAGTTCCCGAAGAGATCTTGAATTCATATCCAGAGGACATTCAGGTCTGCCTGCAGCAGCTGCAGCAATGGGAGAAGAAAAGGGCACGCCGGGAAAAGCACAAGCAAGCGCTACAGGAAGAACAGAAGGATCAAGATCAGTCGCAACAAAACGGCAGTGAGGAAAATGGGGATATCACTGCGGATCAAGAGGGAAATCCCGCCGCCATGGCAACACTAGTAGATCACCAGTTGCCCCTGCACATTGTTGTCCAGCGAGGACTACTGGAACTTGTCAAACAGCGCCACAAAGAACAACCAGCTTCAATGTCTAAGGGAAGGCCACCAAGACATCGTGGGGCATCCATGCTGTCACAGTTGCCAGCAATCCAGCGTAACTTGATTGCGGTTGTCAGGGTGCTGCTATACGCTTTCCCAGAAGGTCTGGTTGCACGGGATTGCAATGGCCACACCCCACTGATGATCGCCATGACAGCGGCCACTCAGGTTGTTCCGAATCAAGAGCTCTTGGACCTACTACTCGGGAAGTGCACGGTGGGGTTTGCGTCTCTGCCGTCGTGGGTCGAGGATCTGCCATTGCCAACCCAGCTGTCGTTTGGACAAAAGAGGGGATTGTCCACACAGCAACAGCGGTACTGCAACCCAGCAATGGTTTCCACGTTTGACACATGCCAACTACCGTTACATATAGCGGCAGAGGAATGGGGGGATCAAGCTGCATTGATACTCGCTGTTTATGAATCCTATCCTGGCGCCATTCACGTTCAAGATGCCCGGGGGCGAATGCCGCTGCACGTCCTCTTGAAGAACTTTCGACGGGTGTCCCCTGACCCACGGGTTGTGGCATTGTTGTTGTCTGACCGAGTCGCACGAACCCACACGGACGAGGGAGAGTTGCCCTTTGATTTGTTGGTTGCTTGCGCTCCTTTTCTGCCAAAGGATCCCATGCGGTTTGATCTAGACATCATGTCGGACAGGAACTCGCTTCACCCTGACCCTTGCAAAGCATTTCAACCTATCTTTCAAGCATCCATCATCACGTCGTCATGGGATGCCCAACAAATGTTCACTTCAAACCAAAGTCCTCTTATACGGAGAGCCCAAGCAAACTCGTTTTTGTGGCGACTACGGTCTCTACCGCCCTGGCTGCGTAGGCAGGCCTGCAATGTTCCCTTTGTGCAAGAGATAATCGTTGAAGAGCTCTCAAGCCCCCTGAAGTGCGCCTTTGTGTTTGCACAGGGACTAGTCCTTTTGTTTCTCTTGATAGTATTCCGACGACAAATGGAACGCTTCATTGAAACCACTGGCCTCGATGGTATGCCGTCCTTGTCACAGACCAACGATACAGACGCTTCAGGGATAAATTTCTTTGACGGAACCGGGCAAGAAGTGGTCGATTCTTTTTTCTTTGATCCCTCAATACGTTACGAACCGTGGAATACTCTGGTGATATACGGGCTTAGCGCCTGTTCTATCAGCTTTCAAGCCATCTTTTGGGCACTCAGCGGTTCTCTCAATGAATTTCAGAGGTTGTGCTTGTTGAACCTTCGTCGGTGGATCGACTTGGCGACAGCGTTTATAACAGTGTTGACTTCAGCCCTGATACACGAGGGCTTCCCAGACGAAGTGATTTTCATTTTGGGAACAGTTTCAACAGGATTGCTCTGGTGCAGTGTTATTGGGTTTCTAGCCGATTGGTGGTACGGCATGGCATTCTTAGTCGGTGGTATGGCCAGGGTGAGTAGACGCTCAAGGGATAGTATCGACAACTCAAAGCAAGTTCTCACAAGATGTTGCTGCTTCAGATTGCTTCTGCCCTCGTGTGGCCTCTGCTGTTTGCGATTGTCTGCATCGTCGCCTTCTCCGAAATGATATATACGTTGCAAGTTGACTGCGCGGATGGCAGCATTGCAAGTTCGACATGCAGTCTTCGAGATGCCTATCAGCTGGTTTACTATCTGCTTCTGGGAGAACCGATTGTCGAGATTGGCAGCCCCGAGAGACTTCCTCCAGGGCTGGCTATCCTCCTAGCAACTTTCGCTCTGGTGGCACTACTCTTTGTTTTGTGTGTTGCCATGGTGATTGTCTTCATGGCCTTGAAGTGCGAACGAGAAAACGTAGCATTGGATTCCTATTGGGAGCCCAAATTGGCCTTCGTGCTAGCGTCTCAAGACACCAAGTTTGCAGCTTCGCAGCGAAGAAAAGATCCATCGGTTGCGGCACCGAGCTCGATGGATGTTCTGGAAGCAAGGCTCGAGGAACTCTGGGGAATATGCATTTGTTTGCTATGGGGTAGTCGGAAGCAACGATACTGGTATGCGATGCCTTCATCTGCGTGGAAGCGACTTGGGCTCAGGGTTGTTGCGTGTGTTACAATTCCTCTTTGGTTGCTCCTTGGCTTGGCAACACTTGGGATTCTATTGCCACCCCAAGTGCGGCAGATCGTTTTCCGACCACGGCAGGGACTCCATAGCGGTTGCAGGTCACCTGAAGCCACCAGGGATATTTTTGCTTCTCAAATCGCAGGTGTGAGGAACGAAATCGTGAAACTCAAGGACATGTCGTTTGAGCAAAACAGCGATATTCATGACGAAATACATCAGTTGAAGGTCATGATTGCCAAGGCGAGTTCTTAATGCGATGCAATGGCCCATTGATACCATGTTGGGTATCAAAATTCGTCGCAGTTCAGAGCGCTGTGAAAGAAATGGCTACGTTATCGCTGGACTACAAGACAAGTCAATTACCTATGACATTACTTCGGGGCGGCAGATTCAGTCGGTCCAAACAATATCTTGCTTATCCACCCGATCCCGAGAGGGTCCTTTTTCTTGTCTCCTTTTCCTGTTGCAGAGGTTGTTCCCAACAGAAGACCAACTCCTGCGGCGACCACCACCGTTACACTAACTAGTCCTCCAAACCAAAGTAGCTTTCTTCGTCGACTCGCATCACGTCGCTTTTGTTCTTCTAGCGGCTTTGACCTAAGTGCTTCAACTCCGATCTCGTTGAGACGGGCGCACCGAGCCAAGTGTTCTAACACGTCCTTCCGCTCATGGGTGTGCACGTCCTCTCTCGATGGGTCCCTTGCCCCCAGAGAGGTCAAGATGGGCGGCTCCAAGTCCCGCTCACGGCAATGAATCGTTGCCATGTCCAGCACGGTGGCAGGTTGCACACTGTCATCATCGTTAGTCGAATCCTCCGTTCCTTTTTGAGTGGCAACGAATACGCGGGGCAAGTCATCGTCCAGCATTGCAGCTTCAATGGCCTTGACACGAGAAAAACTCGAGTCGTCCGAAGAGTCAAAAACCAGCATCACCAAGTCACATCGTCTGTTTCCAACTTCTCCAATGTAATGTTGTATTTCCCGTTGTTCGGATCTGTTTTCTGGGTTCAGTTGCGGGAATTCAGTGAAAACAAGATGAACCACAAATTCGTCGCCGCCAATGTCTTTCGACACTTTGGCAGCAGAGATTTTGCGCCTGACTTTTACATGAGCACTGCTGGACTCAGGGTAGTTCGTGGCCCCTGGAACAGCAAGTCCACGAAATGTCGAGAATTCACTGCCATCCAAGCCGCACAAAGCTTCGACAAGATCCGTCCGCCCACTTGTCGCACTGCCAAGGACGAGAACTCGAAGCTCTCTCGAGAGAAGAGAAGAGTCTGGAGTATGAGTGATCGGCGCCACTCCCTTTTTCCGGCGACCGCTCCGTTTCGAGTGCTTTTTGCTGCGCTTCTCGACATGCCCCAGCCGAAACAACTCAGCTCTGGCAACTGCTGGCGAAACCGATGAAATGGAGTGCCAGAATCCCATCCAATCCAAAAATGAAAGCGGGGCAGCGAGGTTGTGTATGTTTTCCATGTTGACAGTTGGCACCGAGTCCGAAGAGAGGATGGTGATTCCGCTCGCCGAGAGCGATTGTGACATGGCAAGGGCAACCGACTCTCGAATACCCGCCTCTCCTCCTGTATATGATTCGGATCTAGAGCCGGCAACTGGGATTTTGGGGATTGCTCGACAATCTTTGAAGACTTCACTTGCCCGCAGTGGGTGCCAAGGCGGCAACGAGGGCTCTGGAAGAATCGAAAAGATTGCCAACAAGTCATCTCCCGAAAGCATCCCATCTTTGTCAGAGTCAAATTGATGGAACAGATCTGACAAGAATGTTCTAGCAGCAGGCGTGAGACGCCAGTTCTCATCAAGTCCTTTGTCATGTGCAGTGTTTGTGACTGAGTCTGGTATCTCCAACCGTAGATCATCGTCGTACCCAAACTTGCGCAATGCTTGCCACACAACATCTAGGCGGTTTTGGCTGATAAAGACGTCAAAAATAGCCAAGAAACCCGCAATGGTGAATTTGTTGTCTTTGACCACCGGTTCATCGGTCTGGTTATTCCTTGTCACGACCTTTTTCCAAGCTGCAAAGTCCCGATCCATGACTGGAGTCTGAAAGGCTTCACGATGGAACTGATCCAGTTCTGGATCACTCAAGAGTCCATCCTTATCAGCGTCGTACATGCGAAAGATACGAGTGAATGCTCTCTTGCAATCAGGAGTGAGAGCCACGTTGTCCAGATCGTAGAGAGGAGTGAAGGGGTAGAGCACAGCCTGCTGAGCCTTTAGGAATATTTCGTCCACTCTCAGCAAATTCTTTGCGCTACATTTGATACACTGTCGGACGAACCGGAATCTTTGCATGAGTGAGACAATTTGCTGTCTGGACCTCGCCATGGCCTGTTCATCTGTCATCCCAGCGGTACTGGAAGTCCGAAAGAGATCCATCTTGTTGCCTGCAATGATGACGGGCATCTAGTAGATTCAACGGTGCACGCCAAGAGAAGGAAAGGCAAGCAAAACAAGCACCCGAAGGATGACAATGAGGCAAGCCATGCCGAAAACCAAGTGCCAAGGATCACGGCTCTACTGCAAGACCAGATTTCATTCATTTACCTCTCCATTGTAGCACCGTTCAATCAGGGGCAACCAATGATTCTCCAGTCGGAAGAACGTTTCTACTCGATCAAGATCATATACCAAAATAATCGAGTCAACGTTGTCCACACCAGCCGAAGATACACTGGATGTGCTAGCCCCAAGATGAGGCGTCGACGCGGTGGAAATCCTGGAAGCCTCTGCTCGCTGCATAAAATTCGAGAAGGAATCCGTGGAGGATTTCGCAGCAGCCGCCGCACTGGTTCCTGTCAAAGACATGGCGGCCACCGCTGAAAGCAATGCCGAATCGGCTCCCTGTGAATCGACAATGGTTGTAATGCAAGAGGAATTGGGATCTGGAGGCAGTCGCACTCGGGTCATGATCCCTTGGACGACCTCCGAAAAATAGCGTGACACAAAGGTCGAGATGAGGGAAGATTTCCCAACGCCCTCTGATCACGGAATAGAAACACACAAGAAGGTCCAGAAAGAAGAGAGTGAGAGGGAACAAAGAGGGACTTTTTCCATCCAACTGACTGCCTGACTGAAACACCATGCTTCATTCAGAAGAAACATCAGTCCTCCTGATTGAAGATTCGATTCCCCCGGCTTCACTCTACGAGAATTAGAGAGCCTTACATTCGACTCGATCACATTCTACCATCTCAGTCAGAGCGACCCCTGGACCTGAACCTGAACCAACATCCTGGCTTCCTTCCTTCCGTACGGTACGACTCGACTCTACTACATTCCTCAAGTCAACGTTTCGACACCAAAAAGAACATTTTCTACCCCACTCAACTCAAACTCTTTTTGTCACCTACCATCTCCCAAAACTAGAACAGTAATAGATGCTCTTTGATCTGCTCGTTTCGTGGGTTCGTTAGCCGTGCGGGTAGTGGAAGTCATCTTGCCAGAACCAACTATGAGAACAACTACAAACGGAAGAACAGCATTCTCATGCTACCCTTATTGCTCTTCCCAGGGTGCGTGTCGACTGATGCCAAGAGGAAGCAGAACAAACTCGTCGTCGAATTTGGACTATGACGCACACTTCTTCTGATCGCAAAGATCCATAGCATAAAAAATCAAAAATCATTTGCTCCTTCACGGTTGCACTTTCTCAAGGTTGCAAACGCCACAACGAATTTGCTACCGGTTCCCAGCCAACCAGATAGTGTACGGCACGGTAGCATTTGGAAAGATCAAGGGTTCTGGCTGGTGTCCTGCAAGGCCTGGGTCACCTATCGTGCATATACACACAACCTCATCTCCCTTAACTCACTGTCTCAACAAAGAAAACCTCGCCATGTAGAGGGATGATCCATTACCTTGCAACGAAAGCATAATGCACTACACTAGCGCTAGCGATCTAGACTCTTCGTACGGTACTAGTACCGTACTAGTACCGGTACAAGCTTGGTGTTGTGATCTGGTGCCTACTGGTACCGACCTCAACCCATCATCGCCTCTGGCATTCGCAAGCAGCCTAAATGGCTTCCAGAGAGTTTGACACGTCAAACATGCCGTGACGTCTAACCAGTGAATCGACTAAATAAAATGTCATGAAGATCCAATCCAGGTTGAACTGTTGAAGGTTCAGGATCGCGAGCTTTGGCCTCCCATTTCTCGCTTCATACTCAACACGCACGAAAACAGAGAATCCAAAGGCAGTGGTTGTCTCACTTCGTCGAACGTCTCACTTCCTCTCTCAAAGGTTTGCATCAACTCCACATCCATCAACAATGAAGGTCGCTGTTTTCTTCTCCTTGGTCGCCTCGGCTGCTGCCTTCTCCCAGGTGAGTGATGCAAGCATAGGGTGCAAGGGATCGACGAATCTGGAAGCGTAGATCATCATTAGGATGGCAATCGAACGTCTCCGAAACGAAATCCGTGCTGACAACAAATTGCTCCTTTCTACTTGACTAATAGGACGCTTCCCGAAGGGAGGCTCTCTCGGCTGCTGCCGCAGCTGGTGCCGCCTTTGTCCCTGCTATTGCCAACGCTGCAGCAGGTGAATCTCCCCGATTCTCTGTCTTCGGTGTTTTCGGTGACGGTACCGCCTACTCTGAGGGTGCTGCCTACGGAAGTGACCAAGGCACAAAGGTGTACTCCCCATACTCCGTCTATGGAGAGGTTGGAGCTCCAGGAACTCTTTACACTCCTGATGAGCCTTCCTTCGCTGCTCGTAAGGCCGCTGTCCTTACCGAGTCCAAGAAGCGCCTTGCCAGGCTCGATGCTTACATTGCCAAGAAAAAGTGGTACGAAGTCCGCAACGAACTTGGACGTTACATGTACGAGACCCGTGGAGCCGTCAGGGGACTTGCATCCACTCCTGAACAGAAGAAGGCTGCCTCAAACTTCTTCGCTGCCATCGAGGCATGTGATGGTGCTGCCCGCCTGAAGCAGCAAGAAAAGTGCGCCTCTGCCGCCGCTGCATCCATCAGCGCCCTTGATGCCTTCACTGCTCTCCTTTAAACGGCATATTCTTGCTGGCTAATGGAAATATCATAGACGCGGAAGTGGTTTTGTAGCTCTCCTTTTTAACGAGAATATAATGTTCCAAACGGTTAGATCTGCATCAAGTCTGTGTCTCCTTGTACATGTAATAGCTGCTAAATCTACATTTATTACGTCTCTGCTCTTGTTTGTTAATCGTACACGGAGGTACAGTTCCACACCTTGGAAGGTACATAACGATACGTTGTTGTGGGGATGTCTCTGGAAGTGCAAAACTGAGTTGTAAAGAGGGAGAGGAAGTAAAGATACCGTAGCTACAAACGGATCTTTTAGTCACTGTCACTGCTGACATCACCCATTCCTTCCACGGATATCAACGTGACATTCTCAAACTTAAGATATGGCTTCTTGCTGCCGCAAAACATCAAAATGAGCACCAACTATTAGAAAACATTCATTCGAATCCTGCAAGCGCAACCGGCCTTAGCCTTAAGAATTGGGACAACGTGACTAAGCTGTGGCTATTGAATAGGTTCTCCAATGCTGTGGCTATTGAAAGGGTTACAAAACTATTCGTACAGCCGTCCCAATCAGATGAAATTTAGTCTATAGGTTGGAGAGCACTATGTGTGATTCAAATCCGAAAGAAGGTAGCTTGTCTTGCTGCACTAGCAAAACGTATTTACTCAACTCGGGCGTAGAAAATTCCCTTGGTGAGGACCTTCTTTGGGACCTTGGATCCCATATCGGTATCAGACAATTGAGTGGCAACGTAAACTCCTCCGATTTCTTGTTCGGCGGAGTTAACCTTGTTGACTTCCATCTCGATACGTCCTGATGTGATGTCAAACACCTTGTTGTTTTCGGCGAAAAGTTCATCATCACCCTCTTCTCCAGATTGAAGACCTGGAAGAGCAACAGCCATATCGTATCCGGTTGTTCCACCACGTCCCTTGGGGTCAAGGAAAAGACCTGTGCGGTAAGAAGGAGTGGAGAATTCTCCTCCCATCTGGAATCCTGGCTTGAAGGCGCTGCCGCTTCCCTTGGCAACAAGGTCCTTGACAGTGAAAAGGAATGGAACACGTTCACCTCCTGGAAGTTGGACAGTGGTGGCGGCGTAATCAATACCTTCCTTCTCGCTGAAAACAATGTTTCCTCCAGAGATATCAATGTTTCCCTCAATTCCATCAAGGGTGTAAGTCTGACGAGTCATGACCTTGGAGTTAACGAACTTCTTCTCGGTACGTCCAGCTTTTCCAATTTCTTCCTCAACAGCGAAGGCCTTTGGCTCGATGCACATGTCAACAAGCTTCTGTCCAGACTTGGGGGAGATGGAGTCCTCGCCGATAACCTCAGGGCATCTGTTGGCAAGACCAGTTCCCTTAACCTGAAGGTAGGAAAGCTCGTTAAGCTGTGCCTTGGTGATGGCTTGGGCAGGAGCGGCGGCAATGCCAACAGCAACGGCACCAGCAAGGGCGGCCTTTCCAAGGAACGCCAAGTCATCCTTCACAGCGTTCAACTCGGTGGAGCGCTGTAATCAGAGAGAAAGAGACCGATACCGATGTGAGTGCGACGTCACAGTTAACTACATTCCAAAGAGTCTACAGTATCTAACTCACGCTGACCGAGGAGGAAGGAGCGAAGGCAGAGGCCGAAGCCACAAGGGCAAGGGTGCAAGCAGATACGAACTTCATGGTATTGATGGATTGTTGATTGTGATCCTTTGGTCCAGACAAGTGAGAGCTGTTGAGATGAGACGGACCGAGACGCACGTAGAAGTTGGTGGTTCTCTTGGATACCGTGCTTTCTGCCAAGCTTTGGCAGCCGCTGCATTGTTGAAGTGCAATCAACAAGGATCGCGGTGCCACGTCATCGACAAAGAAGGGAGGAAACGCGCGTTCAAGGGAAATGAACCACTCTGCGGCTTTAAAACTGACACCGGGCAATAATATTATTACATGTATGCCCAGGGGGGCCAGAGGAAGAAAGAAAGCTGCGGATCAATGGAGGGGGGGAAGGCTAAGGCAAACTTTCCCGTGCCATACCGGTACGTAGAGTCCAGCATTGGCTCGATGTCGAGTGTCGGTGCCGTACCGGTACGCAGGTACATGTAAGTGGAGAATCAAATCGGAGCCACCCTGTAACCCATTTCGCGGCTGCGTACGACGTGCTTTGAATGATTTGGTTCACTAAGATTGGAAATGGCGTGGTCAGGTTACCCCCGTTGCTTGAGCCTGCTCCAGAGTGAGTCGCTCCAACCGTTCTCACATAGACCAGGCCAGGAAACAAAGTGGGTACACCCCGAAGGAACCTGCGAGCTAGGTGTCCCGGCTGCATCACTGACCTCTTGGATTGCAAATACTGAAATCGTTTCCGGCTACGGTACTGGTACTGTATGGATTGGAACATGTGGTTGATGAAACGAAATAGCGCATTACCATAGGCCACTATGTGCTGTTTTGCCCATCTTGGATCTATTGGAACGGTGGCTTGTACAGCCGTACAGTAGCTGGTGCCTCTTTCAGCAAAGGAACCCGGAGAGGCAGAGATGACTGATGCAGTCTTGACTGGACATCAAACCACGACCAGACGTCAGCAAGTACCGCTTACCGCTCGCAAAATCGAGGCGCCACTATCGAGTGGTCGCCACCAGCGTAGCGGAGACAACACTTGAATAAGAGATTGAAAGAGACAATCGAAGGTCTTGGAAACCTGTTGTAGGGTAGCTTGTTGTTGTAATAGATTCATTGTGTATTATTAAGACGGTGCGGAGAACAGTGGAGGCGACGAGTGAGTTTAGCGTACCAGGTAGTAGATTCGAGCCTCTTGGCCAGACGACACCCCACTGATACGGAGAGCGCCAATCCGAACGAGAATGAAGGCTTGGTTCTATGTGGTCCTGATACTCGCGTTGACGAGTAGGGCAGTGGCCTTCACTGCCAAGAAGCTGGATCCGAGGTCTTCACGCCCAGCGTTCAAGTCGACGGCATCGGTCGGAAAAGATCGAGATGATGTCTCTCAGCTGCCAGTGCATGGAAACACCCCTGCCTTTGCGTTGCCGCAGGGAACTAGCTTGGGTGTCTCCATGTCCCCGGCTGTGTACAACGGTGATGAAGACGAGGACGAAGACGAGCTCTTCAGCTACGGAACCGCGCTGGTTTCCTGTGTCATCTCGTTGGCCCTCGGTTTCACGCTGGGTTATGGAACCTAAATTGCTGAGCCATACAAAGTGGAGAATGCACCCGCGACAAAATGGAGGCTAGCTTGTCGACCGATCGAGACAACTAGGACATTGAAATTGCGGAAATAAAGCAGCTATCTACCAAGTGGCCAGAAGGACGGATAGCTTAGCTTGCTTGATGCTCTCAGTGACATGAAATATGCAGCTAGAGGAGACCAAGTGATTTGTAAATATTGAAATTGAACTACTAGGCAGAGATAAAGTCAGTGTGTTTGTTACCTTTACAGTACAGTATCGTAGTCTAGTTTCTGGCAAATGAGCAGACGTAGTTCATTTCCAACGAAAACCAGCGCAACCCAACGTATTAGATCGTCTTGGCAAGGTGCGCTGGGCTAGCTAGCAGTCTACATACAAAATCACTTGGAAGAGATAAAGAACTCGCCATTTACAATATCAGGCTTTAAACACTACAAGGCGACTACCCCCATAACAGTCATGAGGAGGCCAAAGGTAAAGCACAGGCGAGAAGCAGTTGCTGAGGATGCAGCAGTCACAGGTGCACCGACACCGACACAAGCAACCTGTCCATAGTACTTTGCCTCAGGACACGCTTCGCATCCAGAGCTCCTAGAACTGTATCGCCCATCAAAGCTTGATGTCCCCGGCGCACACAAAAGTCCATCACAGCCAAACTTGCCAACATCCCCGTTGTTCCAATTCGCCTTGTTGCAAAGCCCGTTCGGTATTTCTCCAATCATATTGCCTCGTAGATACAAAGACAGGTTTTCAAACCTGGACAAGGAACGGGGAACAGTTCCTGTGATTTTGTTGTTAGACAAATCCAAGTCCAGTTTCAACCTGGGGCCCACTCTCTCAAGAAAGCTATCGGGCATGGAACCAGAAAGTTCATTGCCCGAGATATCAATCGTGTTGAGGATATGCATGCCTTCAAAGGATGGAACAGCTCCGCGGAACTTGTTGTGGCCGAGACGAAGCGTTCTGAGGAATGCAAGGTCAGTCATATCCGGAATGGGGCCGGTCAACACGTTGTTGTTCATCGAAAGCGTCCTGATGTTCTTCAATTGAAGCAACTCTGCTGGGAACGGCCCTCCGATTGCGTTGAAACCGACGTGAAGAGATGTCAGGTACACAGCAGCCCCAACTCCATCCAGCGATGTCATGGAGGTTTCGTCTACTCGAAGATCCATCAAGTTCGTGGCACGACCAATGTGTTCGAAACTGAATCTGATGGGGTTCGAATTGAGCCACAAGATTTCCAGCCTGGGCAAATCGAACAGCTCGTGAGGCGGGCTCCCCTTAAGATTGTTTGCCCCTAGATTGATCAGGATAACATGGCCATCCTTGCAACCAATTCCATGCCATTCACAAACATCCGTGTTGGAGTTCCAGTTTTTCGCAATCTTCCACTCGGCGCCATTGCAGGATTCGTATAGCTTGACGAGTATCTCCCTTTCAGTTAGGACTGGCTCACAACTCCTGCTTCCATAGAACGGAGCGGCTTTTTGAGAAGAACACGCCTTGCACTCATCAGGAGAGCTCAGCGCGCGGCCATTTGGATTTGCGGTTCCAGGCCCGCACATGATTGCGTCGCACGACTTGAGTCTTCCAACATTTCCACCCATCCAATCGGTGTTATCGCAGAATGCCTGCGGCAATGTAGTTATCTGATTCCCCTCCAGTCGAATGTCAAGTTCACCGAGATTGTCAAGAGCTTCAGGCACCCCACCTGAGATTGAGTTGTTCTTCAGGTCAACAAGATAAACAGAACTGGAAGAACTCAAGAAGGTGGAAGGGATTTCACCCGAAAAGTCGTTACCGTCAAGGAAGAGAACTGTAAGGCTCGGGCAATTGTTGAATGGAGGGATTTTGCCTGATAGACGTGGGCCTGCCTTTCTCTCCCTGCGAACCGAGAAGATCTGCAGCTGGGGCATGTTTGAAAGCTCCGTGGGAAGATCGCCATAGAAAAGATTCTCGTTCAGTGCTGCAAGAACGAAGGTTACACTGTGAGTCGAAGCAGTCTGGAAAAAGGTTAATCAATGACTACCGTGCAAACTCACCAACACTCTGCAGTTTCGTGAGAAGTGCAAGTTCCGAAGGAATCGTCGCATAGAACTCGTTATCCGCAGCATGAAACTCCATCAACTTCGTCATTTTAGTGATCTCGGTTGGCAGCGACCCATAAAAGTAGTTTGCAGACAAACGAAATTTCTCCAGAGAGTTGTGGAGGTCAAAGATTTCATGCGGGAATGCACCTGAGCAGAAAAGTGTGCAGAATAAGCGTTAACTATAAACCAGTGCAGCGAGGGTGCCAGAGGAATCGACTTACCTGTTAGCCCGTTTTCATCCACGAAAAGATCTTTCAAGCTTGTAGCTTGCTCAATTCCTTCGAGCGAGTCCATTTTAGTGTTGGAAACTTGCAGCACTTGTAGTGTCGACGCCGCATTTGACAGTCCATCAAATGTTATGGACAGATCCTCATTTCCGGACAGCAAAATCGAACGAATGGAAGGCAAGGACCAGAGAGCCGTTGGAAGACTTCCTGCCAGGTTCTTCTTTTCTAACTTTATCGCTGTGACACCGGTGTCGTCTTCAGGGCTTCCATCGCCGCATTCAATACCCTCCCAACTGCAAACGGGAGCATCTGTACTCCACTTATCGCTTGAAGTCCAATGCTTTCCTCCTGTGGCCGAATACAATAGGTTCAAAGCACCTCGTTCGCCTTCAAAACTCCTGCATTGCGTCTGCCCCAGATAGGGACTTTTGCTCAAGTCCTTGCAACTTGTACATGGCGACTCTGCGGACTTTTGCCGACCGTGTTCGTTGTAGTATCCTTGAGGGCACACAATTGCGTCGCAGCTTCCAATGATCCCGACCTCGCCCTTCATCCATCCATTCTTGTGACACAAGTCGTTGCTGATTCCTTCGATTTGGTTCCCGGTCAAATCGATGTCCAGGGAGTCGAACCTCTTAAGCGACGAGGGGATCGTGCCTGAGATCTTATTGTTCTTCATAATGAGTGTAACTGATGCGTTAACGTGGACACTATTCGCCATGAAATTCCCCGGGATGGTGCCTGCCGCAAAACCGGATGATCAATTCATCAGAATACAATGCCACCAGTTTCTACATCAAGCAAAGAAGGGAAAGTGACTTACCAGTCAGATCACAGTTGGATACATCGAAGAACCATACATTTGGAGAGTTTTCAAAGGTCGGCAGCTGTCCATTGATTCGAGTGTCGCCTTGTTGGTCATAGAGCGACAGTTGTTCCAGGTGACTCAACGAGCTCAACTCAGTTGGAATAGTCCCAGTGAGGTAATTCCTAGCCAAAACCAGCTCTCGTAGATTGCCAAGCAAGCCCAGCTCTGTTGGAACACTCTTTTCAAGCTTGTTTCCGTAGAGGTATACCTCTTGCAGGTCAGTCAATGAGGAAAACAATCGAGGAATCGTTCCTTCGATCGAGTTAAACGACAAGTAAAGACTTCTCAGATTTGTCAAGTCAAACATCTCAGCTGGAAGCGTCCCATTCAACAGGTTGTCGGTCGCATGGAGACGTCGGAGCTTGGTAGCACGACTTAAACCTGCCAACGACGTGAGGCCAGTACCGCTAACACGCATAGACTGCAGTGATGACGAAAACTGAATCTGTGTGAAGTCCAAATAGACAGAGTTGCCTTTCAAATCGATAACCTGCAAGAAAAAACAGAGCAAGGTGTCAATGGGGTAAGAGCTTGCATTCCATGCCATGGAGCAAGGTTGCGTGTCGAGCTTACCTGGAGATTTGGTAGCTCAAAGATCTTCGCTATGGATTTGATATCTTCCTTCGTAGAGACAATCTGGTTGCTTGCGAGCTTGATCTCGACAACAGAGAGCGCATCGTTACAAGTAATGCCAAACCAAGTGCAAACGCCACTTTCAGTGCCCCAGTTGAAGTTGCTGGTCCATTTGGCCCCATTCAGGTCATTGTAAAAGCCTGTCAAGATATCACGTTCAGTGTCTTGTGCGGCGTTGCTGCAACTCAAGGATCCGTAGTACGTGGCCGATTCCCCCGAGGCACAAGGAGCGCAATTGGCCGTGGTGTTGGCTCTTCCTGTAGACGAGTAAGTCCCAGGGGGGCATAGAATCGCGTCACAGGTACCGATTGTTGCGAGGTCTCCTGACATCCACCCTCCGATGTTGCACAATGCTTCGGGAAGGGCGTTGATCTTGTTCCCTGCTGCGTAAAGGTCGAGTTTCTCAAAGATGCTGAATTGAGATGGCACACCTCCTGACAACTCGTTGTTAGAAACATCCAGGACAATCTCCTTGGTCTTGTCCACCGACGACAGCATGCTAGAGGGGATAGTACCCGCAAAGGCGTTTTTGGATACGTTCAAATACTGCAACAGTGAATTTGAAGGGAATGCATACAAAGGCCCGCTTAGCTTGTCAGAGCCGCCCTGACTGGAGAGGTCCACTTGAACAATCTGGGTCAACTGCGCAAACTCTGCTGGAATAGGACCGGACAACCTGTTGCTTCTCAAATCTAGATCTTGTAGATTGGTCAACAACCCGATTTCAGAGGGGATGTGACCGGTGAAGAGATTATCCCACAAATGAAGCTCCTTTAGTGTTGTCATTGCTCCAATGCCTGCTGGGAGCGGACCGGTAAACATATTCTCGTTGACTGTCGAGGAAGAGATTGTAAGCAAAGGGATATAAACTAGACTCGCAAAACAAAGCCGATGCAACTTACAGAAGAGCTTGCGAAGTCCCTGCAGGCCCAGAATACTATCAGGCAGGCTACCGCCAAGTTGGTTTCGGGCTACGTGGATAGACTTGAGAGTAGGCGATGCCCTCTGCAGACCTTGGAGGCTTTTGATCTTTGTGTTTGACATGAGCAAAGTTTCAAGCGCGAGGCTTTGTTCAATGCCATCAAATAGAAGATCCACGTTGTTGTCTGTAAAACCCAAAACTCGGTTCTTCTGAAGCTGGAAAATCTCTGTCGGGATTTGTCCGCTCATGCCAAATCTGTTTAGCCTCAAAGCATCTACATTGCCATCATCGTCGCAAGAAACACCTTGTCGATTGCAAACATTCGAACCAGCAGTCCAGCCATCATGAGGGGCTGTCCAGTCCTTCCCGTTGGTAGCAGCAAACAGCATATCTAGAATGGCAGCTTCCGTTTTCGGTGTTCCAGAATGTGTAGAATTGACAGAACCTTCTCCTGTTGTGGTTGTGGGTGCAATAGTGTCACCGCAGTGCGTGGCCCCATAGACGTCGTTGTCGCTGCACGCTTCACATAGGGACCCGTTCGTTTCCTTTCCGTTGGTGTTCCATGTTCCTGGCGGGCAGAGAATTGCGTTGCAACCAAATGTGGCGCTACCCACATAGCCTTCCATCCACAAAGTATTGTCGCAGAACACAGATGGGAGGTCTGTGATGCCGTTTCCCTCGAGTTCCAAGACCATGTTGGAGAACACATCTAGTTGGTGAGGAACTACTCCTGTCAAACGGTTGAAGCCGAGACCGACCTTCATGCTCTTCGACTTGTCACCAACACCGCTCAAGAATAAATCTGGCATGCTCCCTTCAAAGTTGTTGTATGCAAAACCCAAAACTTCAAGAGATGTAAGACCGGCCAGAGTTGGAAGAGGTCCTCCTAGTCCACCTCTTTCAGACCTGCCCAGCTCCAGCTCTCTTAGTTTTGGCAGAAGGATCATTTCTGTAGGAAAATTGCCTTCAAAATTGTTGTACGAAAGATCCAGTTCTTCTAGGTTGGTCAACAGCCCAAACTCAGAAGGAAGTTGCCCGGTCAAATCATTCCATCGTAATTCGATTCTGGTTTCGGTGCAAAGAATTGATGTCAATGTAAGTTCACCTATCACTATCCCATCATCTGCCTATCCCAGCTGCATTTTTGAAACTCACCTCACCAAGGACTGTAGGCTGCCAATGCGCGTTGGGATTGGTCCGCGCAAATTGCTGTTCGGGAATTCCAAAGTTTGCAGGTTGGTGAGCGAAAACAAAGCATTGGGCAGGGTTGCTTCAAATTTGACACCATCCAAGTACAAGTGTTGCAGGGAGACTGCACCCTCCAAGCCTGCCAATGAATTGACCTCCGTGTGCGACAAAGCGAGCTTGGTCAGAACACCCGTAGTGACAATCGCAGCGAACCCTTCCTGATCAACACTAACGCGATTCGATGATACATCAAATTCAGTCATCGCTGCAAGTGAAAATACAGCGGCGGGCACGGCCCCAAAAAGTCTATTGTCCGAGAGATCGATTTTCTGGACATCCCCAGATTGTGTACATGTGACTCCAAAAAAGCTGCAGATATCGAGGTCGGAAGATTTCAAATCAGACAAGCGACTGTTCAACAAGAAGGCATCAATGGAGGACCAACCAGCCTTGTTGGTCCAAGAGCTTCCTCCCAGTGCAAGATAGAATTGTGCTAGGATCATCCATGGTTGGTCGTCCGCAGATGCACTTCCCCCACATGTTGTTTGTCCCAGGTAAAGCGATGACTCTCCGGCGGTTGCACATGGCTCGCAATCCGCAGTTAGAGTATGTTTGCCATCTTCGTTGAAGGTTCCGGCAGGACATAGAATGGCATCACAAGCAAACTGTTCTACTAATCCTGTCATCCATTGCTTCTTTTCGCACAGCTCTTGTGGAATAGGTCCAACCAACAGATTTCCTGTCAATCCTAGATCCATCGAGTCGATCCAACCTAGCTGCTTCGGGAGTGTACCGGTTAACTCGTTTCCATCCAAGCGAACAATCACGAGATCATCCGTTCGTTGGTTGCCCAAGAAGAAGTCGCGAGGAATTGTTCCATTTAGTTTGTTGAGTGAAAAGTCTAGTAGTTCCAAGTATGGAAGCTGTGAGAAGGATGGCAAAGGACCTGATAACTTTCCTTGCCCTGCCTCTGTTGAACGACCAATGCTCAGAATCTCCAGGTCCAACATATTGTTGAGTTCAGTAGGGATGGTCCCAGTGAAATCGTTATCGCGAAGAACCATCGTAACTAGCTTGGTCAAGAGCCCAAATTCGGAAGGGATCTTGCCTGTGAATGGAACACCGATTGCATGAAAGTCAATCAACCTGTCCATGTTTCCAATGGTGGAAGGGATTGCCCCAGTAATGGCATTTTGATCGAGAAAAAGACGTCTCAAGCTTGTCACTTGAAACAACTCTGTTGGGAAATCCCCCTGCAAACTGTTTCCTGCCAACCTCAAATCACGCAGTGAAGTTGGTGCTCCTCCGACTCCTGCAATATCACGCAAGTTGCAGTTATTTAAGGCCAATGTTTCCAAGGGACTAACGCTGATCCCTGTCCCCTGTTTGGCTTCTTGAAAGCCTCCAAACCCAGCATTGGTGATTGGATTTCCTTCTAAATCAAGGAATCGCAGCAGAGGCATCGAATAGAGGCTGGATGGGATGGCGCCTGCAATGTTATTCTCGGGCAGTTGGATAGTATCCACTTCGCTGTCTCCTGTCTGGGACCCATCTAGACAAGATACCCCATGCCAGGAACATATGGGTTGATCAGATCCCCAATTGTCCTTCTTCAGCCATTGCGCTCCACTCGTTGCTTCAAAGAACTCGACAAGAATTCGTCTTTCGTCGAGAGCGGCTGATGGCATCACAACCGCCAAGAATACCGCCAACAAAATGGGTTGCCTCGGCCTACCGGAAACTGGTGTGGCAGAAACCATCTTTAAAAACAAATCGGTCACCAGGAGGGTATACCTATAGAGTAACTCTATTATCGAGAATTCTTTGCGGATTGTTGTCAATTTCAAAAGGCTACCACCGCACTTATTCCAGCTTTCTTTTGTTACTTCGGTCGGAGTGAGGATAGGAGGCGTTCGATGTGAGTACGCTGCATTGGATGAGAGTTGGTGTGTCCCAGCGCAAGCCCATTATTAAAGATTTTCATCACCGTAGATAAAGAAACTAAGTAGGGCAAAAATTGAAAGTAGAGACGTTAGATTTACAAGCTGGTTGAGCCAGTAGAGCATCACCTCTACCTAGCCAGGTTGAATCAATCTCGTCTCCCAAATTCACTCAGCCCGTTGCACGGGGGCGATACCGGTACTAGCTAGTAGTTTTATCCTTTACTTGCGCCTAAAAACTACCCGGTACCAATACACTGTACCGGTACCGTAGCTAGCTAGTCAGGCTAGAGTCATAAGGATTGCCCTCGTGTCGTAGCTAGCTAGTAGGTCCAGCTCAGGAACAGGAACAGATGCGGGGTGTTTGGGATTTGGGATGACTTCGTTTGTCACCTGCCGGTGTAAGTGAGCCTGTTGAGAACCCAGGGGAAATCGAGGAGTGGTGTGTCTCATAATGCAACATGTACATGTACTTGGACCAACTAAATGATTGCCAGCAGATGCTTCAGTTCTGTTTGCAGTATTTTTGCTGGATGATATTAATTTATTCTTGCAACCTGCAGCTTTTTCTTTGCTCAATACATTCATAACCAGTCCTCTGGGATTGGACCTGCAAAGTTCTATTGGAGTAAGTAAGTTGAGACTGGTAGCAGTCAATGGGTTTGAAACAAGATTTTTCACCAGCCCAAAGAGTTTTCCACCCACACATACAGCCATCAAAAACCACAATTTTGGCTATTACTACATGTACCAGTCCTCCCACACTGGTACTTGATTGATGACAACACTATGATACAAAACTATACTATTACTGCATTGGCTGCTATGGTGTAGAAGAGGTTTGTGATGTGTTCCCTTGCTGCACATTGCCACCTTCAGTATTAACAATAGTGTTGACTGCAATCCCTTGCGAACCATGAATTTCAAAAGGCGATCCACCTTGGGGGGATTGTTGTTGCATGTTTGCAGAATTCGTGTTGTTGCTGGGCGCAGGTTCAAATGGTGATGCATCAAATAGCGATAAACCCCCTTCCCGTTCACTCTGTTGCTGTTGCAACAACATGGTATCTCTTCGTCCGGCCGCTTCCACGGCAGCCAGTTCGAGACTGGCCATGAATTCGAGCCGTGACGCCTCGAGTGCTCTCATAAAGTGTGGTACGACAATATCATCTTCCTCGCCGCCATCAATTCGGTTGGTGGCAAATGAAACGGGGGCAAACAAGCTCATGGGTTCAATTTCGAGCTGTGAAATGGGCACTGGATCACAAAAGTCTCGTCTACAACAGGGACATTTGGGTTCGTCCGACTTTCCGAGCCATGGAATGATGCATCCGGAGTGAAAGACGTGTTGGCAGGCTTCCCGTGGAGACCATGTTACTTGTTCTCCTGGTTCGTAGGGACACAAGCAAATGGCGCAGGCGCCTGGTACAGTTCGATGGGTTGTCGTAGGGTCTTCTCCTCCCTCTTGTTGCGCATTAGTGGTCGTATTGCTGGCTGTGATTGGAATCTGCAAGGCATGTGGATTGTCCGGATCGCCCGTTTCAATGTCGTATTCAACTGCCAAACCACTGCAAATGGTGGCTGTAAGAGGAGGAGTGATATTGTTTCCATTGGAGCCCGTATCAGCATCAGGAGGAGGCGTATTGGAAGTGCCATTGGTCTCGATGGTGGTTGGCTGTGGCTGTGGTTCCTCGGTAACAATAACAGTGGATTGCAACTTGGTTTCACCATCTTCTCCTGAAATGTCTAGAATGTGTTCCTCTGCCACAGTCTAATAAAAAGGCGGGAATGAATGAGATATTGAACTACTCATAATGCTACCCAAGCAACTAAGCAAAAACTAAGCAAAAAGGTAAAACCTACCATGGTTGTCTCTTGCAGTTTTTCTGCGATTTTGGCCCTCCGCTGTTCGTTTATTCTCTCATTGTTGACTTGCGATTGTCGCAGACTGCTCAATATGAATAGATTCTGTCGTTCAATTCGACTCACCGAAGCCTGTTGCTGAGCAATCCTCGCCTCTACCAGTCTCCGCCTTCGGTAGGCGCAGCAGGTCGGTATCACACAGCACAGAACCAAGAATAGGTACCATAGCAGAAAGGCCACAAACTCATAGGCATCACGTCCATGGCCGCCGCTGTTGGGGCTGTCAAAGGAGCCAAACCGTTCAAACGACGAGTCCCCGTTAAACCCACTTCCTACGATACCGGTAGAGTTGTACGAGAAGCTACTCCCATCCATCTTTTGTAGCTGGCGGGCGAGTAGATCCATAGTGGCGCTTTGCTGGTTGTCGTGTCGTTGTCGTCGTCGTTATAACAAGAGGTTGAACAGCTAGCTTGTAGGGCATGAGGTAATACCCCACAGGCCATAGATTTGGGTATACCTGTAGTAACAGCTGTTGTGTAATGAGAAAGGAATAAAGACGCCGGACTATGCGTGGCCGGAATAATAAACAACGGAAAGGAGTGTTTGGCTCATCGTTTACCTGTGCAACATTTCTCAACTAGACTAGTCTAGCTCATCAGCTCACATCCATTTTAAATATTTTTACCATTTTGTTTTGGGAAGCCTATTTTACTCTTATCTTAACTCTTTATGTCGTTGTCGAGCAAGCCCATCCACCCTTAATTACCCAAAACGTCTCATTCTCATTTTTCTGGAAGGTGTCAACACGAACCCCTTGGACTCTTTGAAAAATTGATGCGAAAGATCAAAGGAAAGACTGCATGGTGACGATCGATCTATTCCACACAGAGACCGTCTAGATAGCACTATAGCTACGCTATCCGTAGACTCTAGTCTTCTTGTCATTCAGGAAGCCATACGGTGGATGAAGACGTAACTCAATCCGTTGTTTGCTATCGAAAGGTACCATGATTTCGCCTCATGTTCCGGGCGTGGGATACACGTGGATCATTGTGGCCCATCAAAAGGCGGCCAAGATCTTTTCGTCACTAGTGACAGTCGGTGGACTCGTTACTCTCTACGTCCTTTTGTGCCTCTTCAATTCATGTCTACAACAACAACAACAACAAGATGACGATCCCTATATTCAACAAAGAAACGCCATTACCGAATATCTGCAGAACCACAACCAAACAGTTTCCGTAGAACAATTGGCATATTGTGCTTTTTTGTTGGTGGCAATACCCAACCACAGCAACAACAGCAGCAACAACCAGCTAGACGAAACCAGCCTGCGAGGAGCCGAACAAATCAATGCCATTTTCAACTTGATCGTCTCCTTTGGCTTGGGCATGCTTCTGTTGATGTTCATTTCGGCCATGACGTTGATGTGCTACCCTCGAAGCAGACATGACTATGGAATGGAAAGATGGGAGGAAAGAAGAGCCTCCAAACGATATCGGCTCCTCAAGATTGGACTCTTGCTGCGGAAATTTCATGTGGTGAGTTATCTGTCTTATCGCATCTGACTGACGTACGCCGTACTACGGTATACACGATCGCCAGCAATTGAGCTTTAGCATGTTCTGACTTGATTATATATGGTATGGCGACGTGCGTGCAGAGACTGAAAGTGGAGGATGCTTGCGAGAAGGATCCAAGTCAATCTAAGCAAGGACAAGGGGAAGTAGAAGGAGAAGGGATGTCTTCGGAATCGTCATCATGGATGATCCCGTTGCCGGGTACACCAAATGAAGATTCCAACGTACCGGTAGTACAGAACAGAAGGATAGTTTCCAATGGCTGTGCCATTTGTTTGGATCCGTATGTGGTCGGGGACAAGGTGGCCTACTCATCCAACACAACGTGTGTTCATGCCTTTCATCAAGCTTGTATCCAAAAATGGTTGATTTCCCTGGCATCATCACATCCCCCATGCCCATGCTGTCGACATCCATTCTTTTCCATGAAGGATCATCCCAACAAAGCTTGAAACCACACGACAAAATCACGACAACAACAAGTTGCTTTCAACTTGATAGCTAGCTACTTGATGGTAGCATGTACGGTACAGTAGCAGTAGACAACTTTTTGAAGATTAGTTCAATTGACAACATGCCTGTACCGAGTTGTGCAGTACAGTGCCACTGCCGCCTGCTGCCAACAAGTCCATTGAGAGGTTCTGCGTAAGGTGCATGCTTGATTGAATCTTCTCAAGCACCTTCCCATTGGGGGGCTGCTGGCTAGTAGGTCTTTGCCATGTCGGAGCAGCTACGCAGAACACTACATGCTGCATGTAGTTGCTACACTTTGAAACAAAGGACACATAAACCAGAGGACACGGATCCAATCCTCTTTTTCAACTGGCCTTTGATTAGATAAGATACTGCACATTTGAAACACTTAGACTGCCACTGCCGATGTTTCCCCGTTATCAACAATCTGCATCTCAGATTCCTCGTTGTCATCCATATCGTCATCATCTTCCTGTGAGTTACCGGTTGGAAGTTCGATAAGGACACCTCCCGGTCCAATCGTTGGGGCGTGCTCCATCTCATAGAAGTCTGGTTCATTGTCGGGATCGCCAGGCCTCCGACAGCCCTTGCCGTTCACACGAGTCCGAACCATGGACACGCAGAGATCCGGGCGTCCTCTCTGAAACTTGTCATGGTGGCTTTGGTAAGGGAAAGAGCATTTTTAGGCTACGAAGGAAGAACAAGCATTTTGCATTCATCCTTATCTTGGCAGACTTACTATGCACCCTTGTCTCGCCCAAATGTGATGCGCTGAAAGTTGTACATGTGAAGTTGCCTTTGGAAGCTGCTGTACTTGCTTTGGTTGAATACTTTCCCATTCATTATTTCACTCACAAAACGGTCTACATCGTGTACCAAGAATGACCTATAATGAATGCCAAGAGGGCAAAGGAGGGTGAGATGCCATTTGAGGAACATATCTGCAAAACAGGAGGAAAGACTTCGCACCGTCCATGAGGTTGCCAGGAAATTATATCTTTCAGGTTCGTCCCTTCTGATTCAATTTTGTCAAGCAGACGATGTAACTTGAATGGGAAACTGTTGTTGTGCCCAGGTCCGTCAGTGCGGCTCACACTGGATGTTCTCCTGACAGATCCATTGTTGCCGCCATTGCTGTCCTGCTTGGCAGGTTGGTTCGTGTCAGCAGATCCTTCGTCTAGTGCTGGCAATGGTGCCGAACCAAGTTGCTCAGCAGACTCGTCGCCATCGTCGTCGCTCCCATAGTCAACGCTTTTGGGTGGACAGGGTGGGTAGTTATTGAGCTGGGGTTCTTCTTCGGGATTCCCCGCGGCTCGAATTCCATTTCCGTTAACCTTCTGCCTTGTCATGCGACGACACAAGAACTTGAGCCCCTTCAGGAATTTTTCATGGTAGTAACTGATTACGCATGATATGGATGGCCATGATCCTGTTAGAGATATACAAGAAAGCAATCTCAAGCAGTCCTTTCCTCTCACCTTCCACTGTCTGGTCCCACTGAGATACGATTAAAGTTATAAAGATTCAGTTGCCGTAAGAAAGAGCTTTTCTTTGTCATTACAAAGTATCGCGGAAGAACTACATCCACAAACTCTTGTTGCTGATGAATCTTGAACTATGGTAAAATGAGAGCGAACAAATCGCCGCTTGAGTGCATGGCATGTACAAGACTTTCCTGCAAGTGAGACCTGAGCACTTACACTTCTCCCATGAGGCATCCAACCAAGAATATGACCCAATCCATCTAGTTCAATCTGCGCCAGTGTTTCATGCAGCTTGAGGGGGAAAGCAGCATTGGGCGTGCGGCTGTCCGAGTGCACGAGGAACATCTCTTCGGGGAGTGGTTTTTCTCTGGCGTAGTCTTTGTACTCATGTCGCACAAAGAGCCTTTTATTGTTCTTGGGCGTCATTCCTGGTGAAAGTTTCTTGTAGTTGTAGGTGCTGTTGTCCTCTCCATTCTGAGTGTCACTTGACGCTGCCGTCTTGGTATTGCTGGTGGGGGGAGCAGGTGCAATGTTTACAAGACCGTACTGTCTCTCCCTCAATTCGCCACTGATCTGAGCCAAGACTTCCATGGAGTTGGATCTATGCACATATCCTTGGCCTTGTGACGGGCCCTGTCCGGGATGAGTTGTCGTAGTTGACGCCCTATGTGGAGGAGCGGCTGCAGGTGGATGCTGATAGGCAGCCGGTAGTGGCTGTGAGACCGATCGATGATGCTGTGGAGGATGTGGTGGCAGTGGGGGTGAATGCAACTGACTCCATGGACTGTTTGTTGGGGCTGCTGTCGCCGGTGCTACAGCGTGGGTTGGTTCAGGGGGCCTGCCGTTGGTTGTCTGAACAGGAGCAGCTCTGGCAGTTGACTGCTGCAATACTGGTTCTGCAGTTTGCTGGCTGCTGGTAGTAGGATTGGATTTCCCCTGCTGTAAGGTCACAGAAGCAACGGCAGTACAAATGTGTGGATTGGGGATTGGAGTCGCAGTTGATTCTGCCAAGGGCGCTCCATCAGCTTCCTTGTGATCAATCAAAAGGCCGCCCACAACAATCTCTACTCCCACCAGGGGCACAGATTGTGGCAAGAAAAGGGACAGGCGAGATGTATCCACGTGCATTGGCTCTCCAGTTGGTTTAGCTGGGACACCTAACTTGACATGGATGGTTAACTGAGACCTCACAGCATCCGATGGTGGAACACGAACAGCAGATCTTGCCATGGAATCTTGCACGGCACGAACAGCAGCCTCAGTGGCGTCTACAGAGCAAGTTTGAGACACACCGAATCCTATACTGTAAGAGAAGGAAAAGATAAACTGTGAGATGGGGTGTCATCAACCGCAAAAAAATTCCACGCTCGACAGTCGACAAAAACCAACTTACCTTGACATGGACATGAGAAAAGCCGTTGGCTTTTCGACGGCGACTTGTTGGGGTTGTACCTGAGGCTGTGGCCTTGGTTGAAATTGAGCTTCGGCATAAGGTTGTCGGCTTGCCATATGGCTAACAGAGGCAGGGGTAGCCGATGCATGAATGGTAGTGTGATGCGCGGGAGCGGGTGCTGCATGAGTGACTATCGCTGGTGCAGGTGTTGCCACTGGTGCTGCTGATGCTGGTACGTGTGGCGCATGATGGGAAGGATGCGGGTAATGTGGCGGTGGGTAGTGAGAGTAATGAGGCGGGAGGTGGTAGTAAGGGTAGGCGGGTCTTGCAGCCGAAGCTACAGCAGGCTGACGTTGAGGGTGAGTAGGGGCCGTAGCAGCTGCAACAACAGCATGGTATTTGGGATCAATGGCGGGGGCAGTCGCAGGAGGCTGAGCCGCGCCATTGTCCATCGGTGGGGCGGCTGCTGCATGTTCCTGGTCCCAAGACCTCCGACTTGCTGTGTTGCTAGGGAGACTCACAGTCGAAGCCGTCTGGGCGAACCCTGCCAGAGCAACTGCGGCTTCGGCATCGGGTGTTGATTGACCTCCCTCCGACGTCATTCCTCAGTTTTAAACTTGGAATCAGAAAAAAGATCCCAAGTGACAACAAAAACTAATGAGGTTCGTTTGGTTGCTTCGTTCCTTGGCTTTCAGAAGGAGAGGTTCTGTTCTTGTTTTTTTGTGCCCTGGTTGGATGGCTGATGGCGGGGCTTTGGCTTTGGAAGAAGCGTCTTCGCTCTACGAGCGGTGCTGGTAGCCAGCCAAAAACGAACGCAGAGCGGAATGCGATCCCTCGACGAGAAGAGAGGACATTGGAAGAAGGCGTTGGGTGCCGCCACCGCGCAAACTTTACAGCCAGCAGAGCAGCGTGGCTGTTGAAACACCAGTACTAATAGCCTGTCTCCAACCCACTGCCTTTACCGCACCGGTACCGGTACGTGAGATTTAGGGGGGGTTAGGCAGCAGCGCGGGGGAGGGAAAAAGAAAAAAGAAAGGGAGAGAGTTATCCGTTGGATTCCCAATTCCGAATTTGAGAGCAGGCAGGGCATGTTTGAGACATCCGAAAGACCTTTTTACTTAGCGGGTAAGGGGATATGGCAGTGACTGCAACGGTCTCCATTGTAAAGCTGACATTTCCCCCATGGGTAAGACGTCCGAAGAACAAGAATATGTCAGCAAATGCGTCACTAACGGATGATGGCACATTCAAATCGCAGTCGGTTGACAGATGTTGTCAGTTACACTGGGTGGCTTGTTTGTTCTTTTTCCCCGATCCTTGGCTCGCACCAGACGTTCCCACAAATTCAAATGGCTGATACCGGTGTTGAATCCAATCGCTGGTGAGTGTTGTTGTTGTTGTTGTTGCTGTTGTTGCTACTGCTGCTTGGGATAATGATTGCTAATACTATTATCTTGTCTCTCTACCACTACAATGGTAGAACCGACCTTCGAACAACAACAACCACTACTCCCTTGTGCTCACGTTGGTTGACGCATTACACGAGAGCGATCGACACCAGAGGGACCAACCAATTCAGATCGAAACAACAAGGCGACAACTCGACAATGAGGATTGCAACTACACCGGTCTTCTCACAGTGGTTGCTGAGTGCTGCTCATGCATACCCATTCAATGAGCTAAGGGCAACAAGGCATGGATTCACCTGCAAGTATGTCATTTGTGATATCAACAGCAATGAGAAGTACAGCTGCGTGCCCACAAATGCTTTCGACCATGTTTCCATTGTTGAGGATATTATCTCTGAAGGAGAATGCAAGCCTCTTCCTCCTGACATGACAAACATCATGGATTACATGTTCTATTGGGACCTTCAGAAAAGTCCAAAATGGTACCATAAAGTTCTCTCCACCCTTTCTGAAATGCTGGTGGGGCCAGAACCATGTGAAAGGAAGGACATCTTCATTGAGTGCATCTATTGGTTAGTGAGGGAAAGGATCAGTGAGAGCTATGAGTTGTCGTCCAATGAAGGACAGATTGTGATGGATGCTTGGCATGGGTATTGTTCTCACTGGTATGACTACAACAACCAAATCTCTTTCAAGATATTGACTTTGATGAGTGAGACTTTTGTTGATGATTGCATGGAAGACATGCTGAACCTTGGATTCTTGCAACCACACCATGCTGTCCATTGTGGAACCTTACTGTAAGTTAATGGCTACAGTAGAAATGAATTTGATGCATCTAAATCTTATATGTTTTTGCTATCCAGCATACCCAGTCAATCGAAATTGGCAATAGGCATCATGGGGTGGTCTTCCTCTCCTGTTAGTCAACCACTGGCAATATCTTTGACAGCAGCCATTTGGTGGTGGTGGCTGGAAAGGAGATGGCAGTATTGGTTGGAATTGCCGCATTTGCATGGTGAGTTGCATCATTTGAATCTGTTGTTGTTGAAATTGAAGCATGTTACTCATGTAATTGTTTGTTGTTTGTGCCACAGCTGCTTGGGTTGGTGGTGGAGGTGGCTGTGGTGGACCGATTGCTGGTGGTTCTGTTCGAGGTGGTGGACCGATTGCTGGTGGAGGTGGTGGATCGATTGCTGGTGGAGGTGGTGGATCGATTGCTGGTGGACTTGGTGGCTGGATTGCTGGTGGACTCGGTGGTGCTCCTGTTGGTTGCTAGTAACACTCTAGCTTAGTAAAGGTAAAATACTGTTTTACTGTTAAGCTATTTCCAAGAAGTGATCTTTCTCCATGTTTTCTGGGATTGATTCAACTTCAAAGGATATAGTGAAGGGGGTGACCATATAGATCAGTTAAACTCCCCATGTATGTAACTAGAGAATTGATATAGATATCCCCTCTAAACTAGATTGGGATAAACGAATAATTTGTATTGAGGTGTCTGTAATACAACCTCCAACACACTCCTGCACGGTTCCATAAAGGATACCGTGGAACGAATAATTAATGTAATGATGGTTGCTCCATAAGGAACAGTTGTTGGTCGAGAGACCATTTGCTAGGTTGCTCGGCATTCCCGCTTGGTGGCGAGAAGCTTGTCATCCATAGCAGTGCTGACAAATCTGTCACAGTCAATGTGGACATGTGGACAGTGTCGTCATGAAAACCACTGTGGCTACCACTCCTGTGAGTGTCGCCACTCCTGTATACTTGCTTGTGGCGGTTGGTGCCGTCACTTGATGTTGCTGTATCGAAACTGGGAAGTTCCGATCCCAGCTTGTTGAACCGTGGGCTGGGAAGTTACGGTCACTTGGTATTGCTGTAGCTGGAAACTAGGAAGTTCGGCTGCATTCTCGTAGACTCAAACTGTGCTCTTGACTGGCGGGTAGACTGAACTGGACATGATATGCCATGGTCTCAATCGCCAATGATGTGTGGAAACATCAATCCATTCAGACTTATACTGATTTGGAAATCAGGTGAGCATGAGTCTGTGCAATAGCTTGTAGCTATCTGGAGTCAGCTTTTGTCCATTGAATGGAACTGAGCTGTCTCTTCTTGTTGGAGTCCAAGAAGTGTTGGATGTCCTGTGTTGTCTTTTCCAGAGGAATGGAATCCTTTTCTTCCCAGCTGGGGAAGCTTCTTCCTTCATCACGGCCTCCTCTTCTTTGGATTCAGAATGGCTGTGACTTGTTGTACATGAATGTGTGCTTGCTTGATGTGGACCTTGGTTTTGCACCTCTTGTAGATGGGTGCTGGCAACTTGTGGCGTTCCGTCGAACTGTTCTTGCTTTGAGCTGGTTCCATGGTGGAACTTTCCTGTGGAACTGTGGGAATCCTCTGCAGAAGATATCCCGGTAGCACTGTTGTGTGGCTACCCTTGCTGAGTAAGCTTGCTCTGCCTTGATAGGCTTCTGTGGTCGCACTTGCAATCTCATGATGGATCTTCTGAGTCATCCCGAGAGTCAAACTCAATCGATCTGTGGTCGCTGCTTGTGATTCGATCGCTTCGTGTCATTCGATCTGCATGATCGTTTCTTGTCAGTCGATCTGGTGTGTCAATCTGGCTAGATCGAACGGCGGAATTCAAAGGAAGGTCTGAAAAAAGGTTTCGAGACTGTGGTTTCGGTGCGGATACAACTATTATCAATACCATCCTGCACTGTCGCTGTGGCCACCACTCCTGTGAGCTAGCTGTGGCAGGACTTGTACTTGTTGTATCCAAAGCTGGCATGGATTGGTTTGGACATTGGATGCAACATTGGCATTCGCTGTAGCTGAGGTGGTCCGTCTACGGATTCCTGAGAATCGATAGAGCACATCAAAGTGTCTATCTGTGCTTGGATAAGCAGGCTCCTACCTTGAGAAAGGCTTGCAATCCATCTCGACTGTCGTTGTGTCACTGTGCTTGCAATGAGTCCAAAAAAACCTTGGAAGTTGTTTGCTCGGCATCCCGGCTTTGGTGAACGAGAAGCTGAGCGAGGAGACGAGACAATACGGACATTGTCATCATCAGAAAAGTCTTTGTGGCTGCACTCATGCTGAGAGTGGTGCCCCCCTGGAAGACTGTGTCGGATGATACGTCACTTGGGTACCTGCGGCTCGTACATGGGAAGTACGGCTGCGATTGACACTTGATTGGGCTTTAAGCCCTTCGTAGATGGATGCTGGTTGAAGCTTCTGGTAGTCGTAGACTTGTGGGAGTGAAGCCCTATTGGAAGATGGGCATGGAAGTGTGAAATAATGTAGCTGGAAGTCACAGGACTTGTTTGGTTCAGACTGAAACCAGTTCTTGGATGGCCTCGAAGTCTGAAGATGGAATGAGAAAATGGTTGAGGGTATGTTCCTCTTGTCATGGTTTTGTTTTACTACTTCATGTGAGACTCGTGACTGCTGGTGTCGTCGTTGTGGTTGACTGGTGCCCGTCAACTTGGTTAAAACCAAACTTCCAGGTACCGTCTTTGGGTGTTGCCGTAGCTGGACTGGGAAGTCAGGCTATAGCGACACTTTGGAGAACTGTTGTAGTAGCGGAACTAGGAGGAATGTTCCTTGCCACAATGATGTTTTGAGTTGGGGCTGGAAGCCCTTGGAAGGTTTGGATAATTGTAAGGAAGTATCGGAAGTAGTTGTGGATGCTCCAAGTGGCCCATACCTAGTGACTCACGCAAGGCTTCGCAAAAAACATGTGAAAGATCTCTTGCGACTGCCTACCCTCCTCCGGAGCCCTTCACATTCCCTCGGGCCTCATATTTTTCGTCCATGATGGTTCCCGAATGGTGATGTAGTCGGTAGATCCTTTTGGTTTGGTGATGCCACTGCTCTTACACTCGTGTGAGATGCGCTGTGGCATAGTTGCTTCGATAATGTATCTTCTGCTAGGTTGATTTGTTGTACTCATGTACTATCTTGTTGGTGTGAGACGAGGTGGTTGCAATTCTCTGTACAGTAGATTGCAGTGGAGCTGAGGTGCGCACCCTCTTGTTGTTTCTATTGCTCAGGTTCCACTTGTGGTGTCAAACTCTGAATGCTCCAACCATCCTGTGGCTTGGTTCTTTGTCTTGTGACTCCTGCTTGAGTGGCTTTGCTTGTAGCTAGCTACTCGGTTCAACGTTCACTGTCGTTCTGCTGTTGTTGGAGTAA
>CAICTM010000852.1:0-45483 GCA_903772945.1 Seminavis robusta
GACTGCATACTCATAGTCTGTAAGAGACCTCTCAACTTGGACTTCATTGCTTTGGTACAGTATGTCACCTTTTGTGGTTGCACCAGTTTGATGAATGTTCTCATAGATCGAGTCGACTTGTCATAAATGGATGACTTTGCCTTGTACTCGCTGAGTTCCATAAGCATCGTATTCTTGCACGATTGGGATCAGAAAGTGATAGCCTGAAGTGTCGGCTTCCTGGCTTGGATGGTGCCTGACTTTTCATGGTTCAATGGCCAATGAAGCCAGTGGCACATCATTCCACTCAGGCTTGAGCCTTAGGTCCTGGACAATGTGTTGTCAGGGTTCTCCTCAAAAGGAAATACCTGGTGTCAGGCCTATCCATTTGGATGGAAGAGGAACGGTCGCTTGGAACTCTGTTCTGGTCCTCGTAGCTGTTGCCTCTTCCTTCAGATGGCTTCTTCCTTGGGAAATTGAATCCCCTACCCCCCCTAGAAGGGTGATTTTCCTCCACCATCGACCACTTCTTCCTTGGAATCTCATGGTGCCGTGGTGTGGTATATGCACTTTGTTGCTGTTCTTGTTCCTTGGAACTATCTTTGTTCTCTGATGACTGTGGGATACTCCTGCAGGAAGGATCTCACGACGGCACTACTCTGTGTAGTTGCCTGTAAAAGCTTGTTGGCTGGATACCTTCTTTGGTCACACTGGTGGTGCACTTGCTTCGGTGGCTGGATAGCCTCTTCGTTGACAGCTCAGTCAACGTGGCTCTTATGGACCGTTGGGTAGTAGCGAACTGGCTCTGTTGGTCCTCTTGTTGCTCTGCAAAGCTTAGCAGATGGTCTTGGTATGCTTGGATGGTAACACTGTGTGAGTATTACAGTTTTGAAACAGACAAACGGTAGATGTTTAGGACTTCCGTGTGGTTTACCGGGGTTTTTTGTGGTTCACGTCACAATATCGGTGGATCACTCGGATCAACCTATCTCACTCAGATTCTGAGAGTTAGAAGCGTGCTACTGATACTCAGAGGTTTCCTTGACGTGTTGCGCAACTTTCTCTCTATGTGTCTTGTGGCTTGCAACGCCCTGTTCGTGCGTATAGCTTGATCGACAACTGTTGGCTTTTGCTCGCCATGATGTGGATGAACGAAAATCTCGTAATCTGCGCCGGCGATGACGTTAATCCGCTTCAAATCCTTGAATAACAGCCGTGTTCCTTGCTTCCAGCACGTTACCTATTCAGTTTTCTCCGCTTGAGATGGTGGTATCCTCAGATCAAACGTAGTTCCGGCCGGATAACTGGTGTAGATCGATCTGTGACGTTCGAATTGGGATTGAAGATGGGAACTTCACGCGCACGCACCTCTTGTCGTGTTAGAAGCTTTTTGTATCCTTTATAGTTTAGTTGTGTGCAGTTATTTCGCGCACCTCTCCTTTGTTGCTATAGTTACTCAATGATATGTCTTGATTGACTTTATGTCAACTTGTGTAATACTCTCTCGAGGCGGTTGACTTCGAACGCAGATGAGCTTTTGCTTTTCAGTGTTGTTTGCTGTAATACTGCAGCTTATTGGGGATAATTGGTTTTAGATAGCTGAAAAGCAAAAGTGAGATTTTCTGGTGGTGCATACAATTCTTGTGATGAATGGATATAAGACCCCCGCAACACTTTAGACCTAAAACTCCTCGTTCCTTGCATGATAATTTGCATGCGAACCGGACTATATGATTAAACACGAGTCAATAGTAAAGTGTCAGTATATTTCCTCCAACATCCACCTTGAGCCTCCACAGAAACAAGGCGCCGACCATGCACCTGCATCCTTGAGCGAATCCATGTTGGGGATAATGTAGGTGTACTCCAGGCGGCCATCTTTGTTGTGCTTTGCCTTATTTGTGACAATTTGGCAAGCCCTCATTCCACGAAACCCAATCTCGTCAAGGGTTGTATGATTGCGCTGTATTAGACGTTGGTCGCGGAATTCCTCTCCTCTTCTGGTTGTGGCACTCATCGACCAATATTGAGAGGCAAACTGAAGCCGGTAGAATGGGTGTAGCTTGGCCACTGCTCCATTGGACTTGCTCGAAATACAGATAATGCCATCTCTCTAGTTTGTTCCGGAGTCAGGAGCTGCTGAAGCCCGGCTTGGATATCTTCACATGCGTCAAGTGATTGAGCTGCTGCACGGGATGTGACCGTAGACACACTTTTCTGTATAGACAGCGACTCTCCAACCTTGATTTGGACCAACTCGGCATATTGATTGACTTCCTTTTGGCGGGAGTAGTGTTCACACTTAAGATGTGTATTCACAAACGTCTTAGCTTTTATAAGAACCGATTTGCCAACATGAAGATCAGCCAAAAGAAACCGAAAGAATCCATCGGTTCTCTCCCTATCATATTGCTGGTGGTTTTGGATATCTTCTCGCTTGCTGTACAACTGTAGACCATGGTTTCGAACCCATGGCTCCTGTTGGTTAATCGTGCCACAGTACTTGATCCAACGAGGAGCGATGCATCGAATCGCCCTCTCTACTGATGGCTTGCAAATGTGATCTTGTTCCATGTTGGGATAAAGCTCCAGTAACGGCAGAATTTTACAATCGGCCGGAGGTACCAACTCCTCGGTTGAGAGCTCCAACTCGTCGTTCAGATCCGGTGCTTGCTGTGGGAGATCTTGTTCATACTCGGCAGCAGCAAAAGTATCAAATTCGGCCCTCGTGGTGGCTTCTCCGGCAATGGAAATGTCGTTGGTCGGGGTACCGGCAAAGCCACTGCCGTCATGGCTGTCTCTGGCTGCAACAGCTGTATCAGGGGAGCTACTCATCTTTCCAAATAGCAGATAGAAACTATGAGATGGGTGGCAACCCAGTCCATTGGTGCTGCTCCTGGTGCTACTCCTGGTGCAGGTGCCACCAACACAACCTGCACCGCCACCAGTAGCAGCAGTATGGATGGTACTCTCCCATTTGAATGCTGCGAATTCCTAAGTGTTAATGCTAGTTTGGCCCACCATACTCTCAGAGCCAGGCAGTCTGGCAAAGGAGCCCACCCGCCACTAGGGACTGGTGTCAGCTGAGTCCCCTGTGGTGGGGGAAGCAGGCAGGGTGGAGGCAAAGTTTCCCAAAAGTAATCCGCAGAGGTACAGGGAGATTTCTACAGGGATCCAGTAGGGTGTGCAGGTGCGCGCATGAGAGAGATGTTATACAGTGAGAAAGAATGGGGGTTACATGTATGTCATACAGCCGTAGAGCAGCAAGTAAAGTATCCCGATGACGTCAATATCGCGACTTTAACCGTAGCCCCGCTAGTCGCGGTTTTTAATTAAAAAAGTGTTGAGTGTTTTTAGCAAGTTTCCGGAACCTCTACTTGACAGTTTCGCGTGCCAGTCGTGCTTCTTTGGACCTTGCTTGGCCTCTCAAAACTCAAAATCGCATTTCGCCTCGAACTTACTGCTGGTAGTTCATTGCTGCTGTTTGCCACCGTCCAGAGAGAGGTCCAGAGGTGTGCATTGCATTGGGCGACAAAATGAATCGAATCAACAAGACAGCCATGAAAACAACAAACACTCATCTATCACCACCCTCCACAGTCGTTGTGGCTAGCCTCCAAGCCAGCAGTGATTTAGGCTCTGTCGAGGCAAACACTGCCAAGTTCACGGCCTTGGCAATCGAAGCCGCCAACAAAGGTGCCAAGATTTTGGTGCTGCCCGAGACGGCCATCACTGGATACCTTTCGCAGGATCTGAAGACCAATTGGATCACACCGGAACGTAAAGCTTTGGGATTGAAAAAGTTTAGAGGAGAATTGGATCCAGCAACTGCCGCGCAACCCAAAGATGGACCCATCGTCCAGCACTTTTGTGACCTTGCCAAGAAGCTTGGTGTTTACATTACGGTGCCCTTTCTGGAGGTTGCAGAGCGTGCAATCGAAGCATCCGAGGAGGAGGAACGTGAAGAAGAGGAACAGCCCAGATTGGAAAGAGTATACTACAACAGCGTATCTTTGGCAGCCCCCTCGGGCGAAGTCGTTGCTCACTATCGAAAGAACTCACCGTGGCCAACACCAGAACAGAGCTGGGCCACGGCCGGAAACGAAGTCGCCTATGCGGATACTGAATATGGTCGTGTTGGTCTCGCCATTTGCTTTGATATCCATTCGGTACTGGTCAAATATGATCGATTCCGTTTGTGGGCTCTGCTCTACCCAATAGCATGGGTGGGCAAGCCGAAAGAATGGTTCCACAACAAACTGCCGTCTTTGCTGAAGCAATGCAATGTGCCGCACTACATTATTGGTTGCAACTGGTCAACCGACAAGGCGTATGTCTGGCCCGGTGCTGGCTTCTCCACTCACTACGGGCCAAAGGGGGAGATCCTTGCCACCACGAGCGACAGTGTTTGGAGCACGATTGTGTATTCAACTCTGCCAGTACACACTAGTCGTAGCGATGAGCGGCCGGAGGCGTCAAACGGGCGTTTGAACCTCGACAAATACGCCTCTTGGACTCGCACTGGCGGGGAGCAGGCAAAGGAATGGCGCTGGTTTTGAGGTCAGGTTCGGTTTCTAGAGCTGGCTACAGGCTGTAATCCCAGAGAGTCGAGTCGGCAAACATATAGCTTTTGATGCTTTCGCAGCGACGCGCATCCACCAGAACTTAAAGCAATGTTGAGCCACTAAATACCCTGCAATTTTAATAGAGCCATGAAACCGTTTATTGTTGGGGTTTCTCATCTTTTTCAAAGACAATCTCCTCCACCGAATCGGCAGTTTCGATGGCCATATCTTCTGCCTCCTTGACCAGACTTTGGGCCTCCTCCAGAAGAGCAACCTCATCCAGCGCGTGAGATGAAGAACGTATCGGTTGTCCATGCCGCACTCGTTGTAGAATGCGACCCACCATCGCACTGTAGTCTTGATGCGATCCAACAATGTCGGTGCAATCAATGTTCTCAACACCTGGAACCGCTACGGTACCATTCCCAACCACTGGTTGGTAGCTGCCGAGCAGATTTCTGTATTTGAAGATGTACGACAGAACTTTGTCTTTTCGTGAGTAAACATTGACCAGGCGACCAGCTACAACTTGACGGCATGACTTCCATGCACTCAAATTCAAGTACTTGGGCATTCCCATCAGAACGGCATCTTCAATAATGGATGCCGGCTCTCGATCGAATTCAAGATCGCCAACCTTACAGACCATCTTTTGATTGTAATCCTTTCCGCCGATGTTGCTTTCGAATTCCATTTGTGCCTTTTCCTTCTGATGATCCTCCCATGCTTCTTGATACCGTGCTAGTTCCATGAGGCATACATAGATGATTCGAGCGCCAAAGCTGTATCCAACCAATGTAATAGGTCTATGTCCACCTTTGTTGATCAACAGACTCCGGGCGAGCTCCCTACCAGCCTCATCAGCCCGATCCATAACCAAAACCCATACTCCATCAATACTGCTCATCACCTGCATTTGCGTGCGTAAAGCGGGAGTTGAGGGCCATGGATTCCACATCAGAAAACAAACACAAACACAACATTGCCGTTAGTTAGTTCACTTACCGAAATCACGGTCCATGGCAACGCGGCAGCAAAGATCAAGGGAGCCATGACTGTCGTCTTCATGATTTGCTGTCCTGCAGACGACGCCAGCTGGAGGGCAAGATCTTGAATGGAATCGGATAATTCCTCCAACACGGCACTTTCCCATTGCACAGTGTACAGCTCGCCGCCGTAGTGTTTGGGATAGTCCCATACCGTGTTGAGATATTCTGGTGGTTTGAATGGTTTGTCGTCTTCGTCGTGTCTCTTGACCTTTTCAAACCCAGTATCATGCAGAGTCACTGTTTTCGTCGTTGAACTTTCGTTGTCGTCTCCTTTGGTGGATGAGCCCCATCCTTTCCACACCAACGACGACCTTGTCTTTTCTTTGCCCTTTTCCTTTGGCTTAGTGTTGTTCGGAGACTCTTTGGGTGGCTTTTTGGTAGACTTTTTGTTGTTTCCGCCACCACCACCTTGCTCGTTACCAATGGCGACAATGATTTGATCCAACTGCTGGATTTCCTCCTCCGTCAATGCACTATCGTTATTATTCTTGCTCTTGTCGCCTCCAAATACATTGTCGGGCGTACATGCATATTTTGTTTGGAGCAACCCCCACAGCTTTTCTCTATTTTTGTTGTGTTTTTTCCAAATATCTTCTGCATACTCGACGAGATCGGGGTTGTGCACATAGTAGAATCGTTGTAGTAACTCAACCGGATCTTCAATGGGTGGATTGGAGGGCGTGACACCCCATGGTCGTTGAAAATCGCTCTTGTCTAAAACCCAACCGGAAATACCAATGGTACGAAAGAGTTGTGCTTTGGGGGCTGCTGCAGTTGTTGTGGATGAGTCGTCGGCTGGCAATAATTCCTGATGAATGATAAACTCGGTAAGTCCCGAGACTCGTCGATTCATTTTGTAGGCCGCGAGTGATCCACCGGCCACTCCAAACAAGGAAACGACGGCCGCCGACGATGCCAGAGACAAAAAGGTCCCCGCCATGGCCCCCAAACCAAGGGCTGCCAATCCCGCGGCAATGCCCGGAGCGGCCAAGCCTCCCGTGACGGCGAGCAGAATTCCAGCACCGACACCGACGGATCCAATTTGGACGCCTTTCCATATATTACTCGCCAAGGATGATTTGCGTTGTTGTTGTTGGGATGAGACTTTGTCTGGTTCTTCGGCGCTCTTTTTGTTGGCAGCACTGGCCGCCAGAATGAGCAATCGATCGGAACAGCACGTCTCGAGTGCTTCGAATTTGCGTGTGGCGGCTGCCAAGCGCGATGATTTGTTGTGGTTGTTGGAGCCGTGTTGTTGTTGTTGTTGTTGTTGTTCCATTTGTTGTTGTATCCACAAAGTGACGGCCAGAGTTTTGAACCAAAATCGGACTCTCGCATCGTATCCAGTACTTCCGGCATTGAGCAAGTGTTGAAAGAGCAAACAACTCAAACATTGATAGCCCGATGTCGTAGTGCCGAGTCTCTCCAAATAATTTTGCAGCGTGTCATTGTCTTGTACCCAATCGAGTGATTCCAAGCTGGTGCTGCTGTGATACAATTGTTTGGCGTTGTGTTGGGCGGTCTCTTCCGGGTGTTCCAAGACTTCTTTCAGTTGCTGTTTTGTTTGCTGCTGGTTGTTGTTGTTGATATTGTTGCCAATGTGTTTTTCTCGAACGGTAGGTTCTAACAAAGTGTCCAGTTTGGGCAAAAATTCATTGTGGACCAAGACAGTCGAGGGTTCATCGAGCTGCAAGTGTTGGGCTGCACTCATGACAAAATCACGAGCGACTTGGTAGCGACGAACACAGTGCTGTCGTTCGGATTCGGACAAATCTGCGGTAGATTCTTTGAAGATGCTTCGCGACGACGACTCTTCCTTGGCTGCTGCTGCTGCTGGCTCATCCTCTAAACTTTCCAGGCTCTTGAATCCTTGGTCTTTGCTGTCTTCAATAATCAAATCAAACACATACGAAGAAGCCACGACGTGTGCCAAGCAGCCCTGACGAATAGATAGAGAAGAGAGAAGAAGAGAGGTAAGATGAGTCACACAACACAAGAGACAGAAAGGCAATGAGAAGGAAGAACACGAACTCACCAGAAAGATCGTACGGTCTTCCATGGAAGGCAGATCGCTGTTGGCTGCGGGCTCAGAATCGCCATTTTCTGTAGCTGTGGACGCCATTATACTCTTTATCCTCTTCAAACAATCTATCTCTCTGTTGCTTCTACCTTTACCGTACTTGTACAACTATACCGCTGATTGGGAAGAAAGCTAAGTGAGAAGCCTCGATCTTCACAGGTGAGGAGGATGCAATGTTCCGTTTGAGGTGAGCGAGAATACTACTAATAGAAACGAAGACCAACAAAGACTGAAAAATCTGGCGAGCTCTCGAATTGCGTTCTTCTGCCGGGATCAGTCACGCATGAAGCGGGATCCAGTTTTCTTTCAAGCTTGTCCCGAACCTTGACAGAGCTTTTACATCATCTATCTCTTTGCGGCTGAAGGCTGAAGGCTGAGTGACAGTGAGTCACTCGGAGGAAATGGAGCAGCATGCTACCGAATTCCTATACATGTAGTTGCTTGTCAGCCTCCGTTGCACTAGCTAGCTTTCACACTGTGGACGCTACCATACCCTTCCCGCCGCCTTGCCTGATACTGATCTTGAAGAAGATCTGGCCAGCCAGACAAACTCCTAATGTAAACTACATGTACAATGTTGAAAAGGCCCACAAATACTGCTACCAAGATAGATGTCAGTGTCTCTTCTTTGAGTGTGTGTAGGATTAAGTATTATTAACATAGTGCCTTCGAGTTAGCTAGTCCAGATCTGGGCTATACAGTACTGTAGTTTTCTTGGATCCAAGTGAACCAAGAAAAACTACAAGCAAGGAAGTGGATTTGTGTCCCGAACAAAGTCTTGTCGTTCGTATCGTATCGGGTGTACAAGATCGATCCAGAGAGGAAGAAGAATAAAAGTAGCGCGAATTTGTTGGTTTGATTTGGCAGCCTTGGGCGTGGGTTCAAGCCATCCATCCATCATTCACTCGGGGTAGTCTTCGGCATGCATACAATGTCGGGGAGCCGACGAATTCTTGATTTGTTGGAGCCACTCTTCCGCTTGGAGTTGACCAGCATGTGTTTCCAGCAGCAGGAGCATTGCTTGAGGGTCCAGTTCTGTCACAGACTTGTTCTTATTCTTATTCTTTCGCCGATAATTCTTCCTTTCGCTCGTGATGCTGCTGTTCGATGCATCATCGCAGGTTGTGGTGGTGTCTTCCACAACATCCTTTGCAGAATGATCCTCTACTTTATTGTGGAGCTTCCTTCGACCGCCGAGCAGTGGAAATGAGCGGACCAGAGACTTCATCGTGTTCTAATGTTAGGGAAGGATTGGGATAGATGAATGAATGATGATCAGATTTGACTCAACTTTTATGGAGCTTCGTTGTGGCATATTGTGAGAGGGGGATGCCGCAGGACGTTTCGTTGGCTGGTTTCTTCTGTCTTCTGTTTTCCACTTTCCACTGAGATCTCGGGTCTCGGAACACTTTTGTCTGAGTGTCTGTGCAGTATTATTTATCGCAATTTTTTAGAATGACCTCCATTTTCCACACAACCTACCAGTTACTTTAATCTTTCAAAGTCACCTTCTGAGAAGGAGAGTACCAACAACCCAGTTTTTCCTTTTCTGAAAATGTCCAACATACGTACACACTTTGTACATGTAGGTAGAAGGTAGAAGGTGTGAAGGATAGTTTTGCAGTTTTCCGAATGCCCTTTGTCTTCTTGTACACTCCTACCTTGATATTAAGATATCTCTAAGTTCACGCACCTGAACCCTGAAGGCATAATATTATTTTTTAAAAATAGCAACCACTCAAATATCTGTACTGAGAATCTTCTTAGCATTTTGCTAAACTTCAGGGTGCAAAGGCAACATCTTATCTTTCTTGCCTTTCTATTGACCATACTAGTAGTATGGTACATACCAACATTGCTACTCTGCTTCCCACCTTACCTGGTACTGAACATACCCTTAGGAGAAGAGAGGAAAGAGCAGTGTATCATCCATCTGCTGGAGGCGAAAGTTTTGACTTTTGGCGCCTGTTTTTTTTAAAAGGCATTTTGTTGTAGAAAAGTGTCATTATTGCATCTCTCAATCTCTTATGTGCCCAAGGGAGAGTGCTTACTGGCTATCTTACCGGTAGCTCTAGTGCAGATCTGAGTGTCTGAGTGTCTCAGTCAAGTATCTTTTTTAAAATCATTCCAGCAAATCTCAGGACTGGTCTTGACATCTTATCTCGGATGTGCTTTTAATATCAAGGGAGGATCGTACTCTTGTATTCTCCAAATAGGTCGTGTGCTTCCACAGCATTCTTGCGTCCAAGCAAAACAATGGTACCAATAGGTGTTCAAGTACTGATGCCGATGCCAAAGCCAAGTGGCATGGAGCTACGTAGCTGCGAAGTTCATGACAATGTATCATAGCGGCGGGATGTGCGATGGTGGAGCCATAATGAAGAGTTTCATGAAGCCAGCTCAGTATCGGAGCTAAGAAATTGTGTTTATCATGCATCGTATGTCATACCTGGATGCAGACAGTATGAAGCGTCCCTTTGTCTCTCTGCTGCCATTTGACCACAGCAACTCAAACTTGCTTGTCTAACTACATGTAGTAGCACTTACTGCGGCGGCAAAGCCCGCAAGACCCTAAAATCCTTTGGCTACTCTTTGGAAGCACAGCAAAGGGTAAGGCATCATGAAAATGTTGGCTTCAAAACACCACCCAATTTGCAAACTTTCTCGCCTGGCTTTGGAGTCGGAACAGGGATCTTGGAGTTGGTCCCCCGTGTGGGGCCAGGAGAAAAATTTGGAAAATCCCTTTGTGCCTGCAATTGGTGGCACGAGCTCAGCGACAGTCAATCGCAGAGCTTTGCCGCCGCCGCCAGCGCCGTCGTTGCCACTCTTGTTGTTGTTGCCGCCTTTTTTGTCGTCGTCCTCATCGTCGTCGCCGTCGCCATCGTCACATCGTCACACGCTCAGCATCAGGTTAAGCTTAAGTGCTGGATTCACCAAAGCGGCCCATGCGCGTTGCGGTGTGACCTGCGCTATGTTCTTTTAAAAAAACCTTTTCCCCAAAGCCACTTGAGCGAACAGCAATCCGCCCACAAATCACGAATGTGTCGCCTTGGGCAAAACATGCAGAGAAACTACTACCAGGTAGCAAGTTCCCACTAGACCAACCCCCTACTCGATACCGTAGGAAGCAATCGTCCGCCAGCATCAGCGCTTCGATTGATTGACCGAGGATTGGAAGAACGCGCAGGATCAGGTGTTTGGATTTTCCTGGACGAGCATGATTTTGTTGGCGAAAGAGAAGGCAGCATGAACGAAAATACAGTGCAAGCAAAGCGTCCCAGTGAGGAAGATGGCGGCAGTAACAATTCCGCCTCCAAAGCTACAAGATCTGCAGTGGCAAAGGCAGGTCCTTCAAACGCAAGAGAAGAGGTTGTACGTAGTCCTCGGGGTGTGGAAGTTCCAGCCGTTGGTGGAACGCCAACAAAAATTCCCACAGACGGCGAGATGCAGACAGAATTCGCAGCAGACGACACTATGGCCGCCGCCGACACCGTTGGAATCTACAAGTTCCCGAACTTCGTACGGGGGGTTCTCAGGGAGAGGATCACCAAGCTGCAGAATTTTCCCACAACCGACTTCAATTACACGAATGGGTTGACGCGCCGCTTGGAAGGTATGCTACAGAAGGATGATTCTGACGATCCCGACATGGATCGTCTTGCGGCCGATCTGGCGATTGTGGTGTCCCGTGTGGCCCATGCACAAGACCGCCATGATAATGATTGGGTTGACCAAGACACGTTTCGCCAAGAGAAATGGCTGGAGGAGCAGTGTTCATTCCGCGCCGCCCTGCTGCGCCTGGACTCGGTGCAGAGTTTTATGGCGGCTGTACAATCCTCGCATCCACGACCTTTGACATGCAAGGAGAAACAGCAGCTTATCGAATGGCATCAAAAAGCGCGTGAACCGAATCCTCCGCTCCTTGATGGCACCAAGATGACAGAATTCCTCAACGCCCAAACGATTTACTTTCTTGCCGGTGGAACAGGCAATTTGCGTTTGTGTGGCCTATCGTCCTTTGATGGCACACACGTCTACGTGGTTGATGAGGACGCCGGAAGCACCATTCCTCACGAGCTAGAGCAAAACCTCCGTCGCTACATCGAAGTGGATCCCCATGAGCAGGCCCGGCTTGTGTCGCCCTCGAAGGACCCCACCTTGCGAATCAAAAATTCGCAAGGTGAATCCCTGCAGTGCGAAGCGGGCTTCGTAATGGAAAAGAAGAATGGGCGCAAAGTGCCCGATGACTTGATTGGTCCTTTTTCCGCTCGTTGGAATCGGCGCTTTCTCAAGTAATGTGGACGGACTGTTTTGCAGACTCGACTCGGAAAATGGAATGCACCTTGAATTGTCGTTGTCTGAACATTTGGGGAGGGGTTAGGCGGCGCTTCACCTTGTTGGGGGGTTAGGCACAGAGGAGGGGGGAGAGAAGAGAGGAAAAGAAGAGGAGGATTCCCAGTTCCTATCAGATTTGGGGGTGGTGCTGGGGGTGATTGATAACCTGCCATCCAAGCATTCAATACAAAGGTAACTCTATCCTGATGCACGTCAAAAGAGGGGGTAAGCAGACTTTCTTTGAAGTCCTCTACTTCAAAACATTTCCCCGAGCATTTGTTACATGTACGAAAGCTATAACTTTATATTGTTGGCTTGCATTGCGTACATTTGTCTCTCATCTGGCATCTTATCACAGGCATCTTTACAAGCCTTGGATCTTGAATAGTCCGAGTAGATAGATAGTCTTGGACCAGATGAGGTTTAGATCTAGCCCAATGCAAGTTTGGTGGTTGGAAGTCTTGTACTGACACGAGTAATAAGGAAAGAACCGACCTACACTGCCGTCTTTTCATACTGTTCATACCATGCAGAATGCAGAATGAGGCGCAAACTTGGTCAAGGAGGGTCCAAAATCGTAGGGATCATTCTTGGGGTCGTCGGGTTTGAAGAAAATCTGATGCGGTTTGGGGATTCCCGTGACGACATTCAATGGGTGGTCAGCTCCTTCTTTTCTGCGGACTCTACCATCTTCTAGGTAATAATTTCCATCTGGAGCTTTGTAGAGTTGTCGGCTTTCCACTTTGGCGTTGGGATTCCAGCGTGTCTCGGTTTTCCCATTCCATTGCTCGTGCCGATATGTCATTTGACCATACTCTTTATATCCCCACTGTCCACCTGGCATGGCTCCTGGTGGCACAGTCGTGGTGACGATTTCCAGGGCTCCTTGGGTCTTCTGAATCACTTCACTCAAATCCCGAGCGTGTCGTCGTTTGGCGGAAACACCGTTTATCGTTAGAACCATCTGGCCCTCTCTGACAGAAGTTCCTTGAAAAAGACTGTTCTGGTGCACTTGTGAGACCACCACAGCAAAGCCACCAGGGCCATCTTTGAGGCTTATCCCTGTCTTGGCTCCGTAGGGTTTGTCAACTGTACTCGAGAAACGATGATTGACCATGCGTGGATGAATGTATGAATACGGTATGAATGTATTGTGTGCAACACTATAATGGTAATCGACTTTTTGAGCTCTCGGAAGTTATGAGCTGCTTCCGTGCCGTAGAACGGCGGTAGGAGCGGAAACGGTACAATGTACTGTACCGGTACCGGTATGACTGCAGGTGACCGCGGAACACCAATGAACCTCCTTTTCACACCCGCTGTAGATCACACACATCTACCGGCTACCGGTACCAACACTGGTACTAGTACACCCAAGCACCCAACCTAATACCATAGTTTCACCTGGAAGCTCACCTGGATAAACTCCTGGCCACTCGCGGTTCCACACCTGGACTCCTGGACTCAAACTCTGACCCCCTGAACAGAAAAGTCCACGGTCCACTTCAGACCATTCAGAGGACCCACACGTGGGCAAATAGCTACCCAGCTATCACACTCCACCCAGGTCTCATATCAGGCCCCCGAACCAAAGAAGCAAAGCTTGGACCTTTGCTGCTTGGTCCATCTCCTGGTCTCACTCCTTGACTACTCGTAAGTTTAGACCCCGGGCCCAAGTCCACAGCAAAAAGTATGAGGATCAACAACTAACTAATAACTGCACCCGGTACTGGTACATGTAGATAGGTACAGTGCCAGACCTTGTGGTAAATGTAGGAAACTCCTCCACCCTTGCGCAAGTCCCAGCCAAAACAAAAGCGTGCATGGACCGAGTTGAGTGAATTCCGTCTCCTGAGACGGCGCTCCTTTTGGTTACCCCCTCAGTTGCACTGCAAAATCGATTGGCTCGCGTTTACTGTGTAAATTAGTGTACCCGCACTTCAGTTGCAGAATCAACGGTCATGTGTATCCGTAAGTACCAAACCTGTACTTAACGTGTTTTATCGATTCGTGGATAAAAAGAACCGTTGAAGATACTAAGGTTAAGGTTAAACTAATTCAATGGCATGCGCACGTACCGGTACTGGTACAGTCCAGCAAATCCATCATTGAAGGTGCAGCATGACTTCTCTTCTGAATTTCTATGGAAACAGAGAGAGAAATCCAAGCTTGGCCGACAAAGATGGTGTTGGAACGATCAATCGAATGTCGCAATGAGGTAAGCCTATTATCAAGAGTGTTAATTGAAGGTACAGCGCTGACTTCTCTCCTCTTCAATTCCTATGGTAAACAGGGAGAGATTCCGAGCTCGGCGTCAACAGGTGAGTTGGTTAATTATTCGAATCGAATCAATCGATCGCACCTCTATTATTATTCAAGCCTCAATCAAACCGTCCTTCTCTGGTGCAAATTCAAAAGCCATCCCTCATTAATCCTATGGACCGGGGAAGCAGTCAGTTCTCGGCCCATGACGGCCAAGTTGGTGCAATTTGAAAAACAATGGTAAGTCTCCGGTCGTCTGCAGTTGAGCACAGAAAACAAAACTCATATCTATTTGTTGTTTTCTCTGCTGTACTGCTGACGGCCGAGGAAATCCCATTGTCGAACGAACGATCGGTCGCTCCGGAGAACAAGAAGAGGAGAGGCTACCACTACCGGTACGGAGGAGACTGTTAACTCCAGCCCTACCAACTACCAACAGTCTGAACGGATCGTCGTCGAGTCATTGAACGGCGACAGTCAACCGGAGGAGGCGACAACACACAAGAGAGTGGATCCTACTACTGGATTCACCCCTCCAGTGTTATTTCATAGTGTTTTGGTGGTGATTCTGTGCTGGTACCCATTTTCCCGTGGGAACAGTGCTTGTGGAGGCTGGATTGACAATATTCATAATGTTCGGTTGTGCATGTATTCGTCATAAGGATCCAATGCAAGATACGGCAACGAGTGTAGCCAGCAAAGCGGAACCTGAGTGTGTTCGGTACTGTTGACACTGTTGCCGATGTAACTGTACGGTAGCCGGCTACAATGGCTGATTAACAATATTCGGTTTTGTGCATGTATTCGTCATAAGGATCCAATGCGAGGTACCGGTAACCATAGTGAGCAAAGCCGAACTTTCGGTACTGTTGCCACTGTCGCGATGATGACTTACCGAGCGGCTACAATGGCTGGATTCATAATGTTCGGTTGTGCATGATTCGTCATAAGGATCCAATGCAAGATACCGGCAACGGAGTGTAGCCAGCAAAGCGGAACCTGAGTGTGTTCGGTACTGTGACACTGTTGCCGATGTAATGTACGGTAGCCGGCTACAATGGCTGGATTAACAATATTCGTTTTGTGCATGTATTCGTCATAAGGATCCAATGTGAGGTACGGTAACCATAGTGAGCAAAGCCGAACTTTCGGTACTGTTGCCACTGTCGTCGATGTAGCTATACCGCAGCCGGCTACAATGGCTGATTCATAATGTTCGGTTGTGCATGGATTCGTCATAAGGATCCAATGCAAGATACCGGCAACGGAGTGTAGCCAGCAAAGCGGAATCTGAGTGTGTTCGGTACTGTTGATCCTGTCGCGATGTAACTGTACGGTAGCAACTGAGCCGGCTACAATGGCTGGATTAACAATATTCGGTTTTGTGCATGTATTCGTCGTACGGATCCAATGCGAGGTAACCGAGTGCAGCGAGGAAAGTCGAACCTGAGTGTGTTCGGTACTGTTGCCACTGTCACTGATCGATGCACTCTACGGTAGCTGGCTACGATGGCTGGATTGACAATGTTCGGTTGTTGCATGGATTCGTCATAAGGATCCAATGAAAGGTACCGGTAACGGAGTGTAGCCAGTAAGCGGAACCTGAGTGTGTTCCGTACTGTTGCCACTGTCACGGATCGATGTAACTCTCTGCCTACGGTATCGTAGATTGGGTGTATTCGTCATATGGATCCGATCCAAGTAGCCAGCAAACTGAGGAAAACAGGAGACGAACGCTGAAAAAAAGCCGAATGACACTCAGTCCTGCTAACCTCCATCTCTGTAGGGTTGAGGCTACTCAACTGTCACCAACCATTGTTTTCGAAACCTGTCTATCGCCTCTTCGAAGTGGTTCCAATGACGACAACCACCACAACACAAAAGGACAACCACAACAAGAGCAACCAACACCACAAGACTGAAATAAATACTAAATTCGTAGCAGGACAGACAGACAAAAAGACGACACCATCCATTATTATGCAATGCCACTACGAAGTGTTGGGAGTGGACCAAGATGCGGATTCTTCCACAATCAAAAAGGCACATCGCAAGTTGGCCATTAAATTACATCCGGACAAGAACTTGAACAACCCGGATGCCGTGGAGCAATTTCGTTTGGTCCAAGAAGCGTACGAATGTTTGTCGGATCCTTCCGAACGCAAATGGTATGACGAACACCGCGATGCTCTACTAAAAGGATGGTCCCCATCTGGCGGTGACAATGGCGATCATTCGGAAATGCTGTTTGACGTCATTCCGTTTATGCATGCGCATTGTTACACCGGTTATGCCGAGGATGACCAGAGTTTCTACACCATTTATGGACACGTCTTTGCCAGTATTTCCAAAGAAGAAGCCGATGCTGTCGAGAGCAATACTAGTAATAACAATACACACCAGCTGCCCCACGAATTTGGAAATTCAAAAACCGACTTGTCAAGTGTGGCCTCCTTTTATCAATTGTGGGAAGGATTTGTTTCCCAACAAACGTTTGCGTGGGCCGACCAATACGATGTCAATGAGGCCGAAAATCGAAGAATTCGACGGGCCATGGAAGACGAAAACAAAAAGGCTCGCAAGACGGCACGAAAAGCCCGCAATGATGATATACTTGCGTTGGTGAAATTTGTCAAACGACGAGATCCTCGTATGAAACAACTCAAACAACAGCAAGAAGAGAAAAAGGCACTCCAACTGGCAGAGAAAAAACTGGTCGACCAACAAAAGAAACAAGACCAACAAGTGGCACGCGACAAATGGCGACAACAAGCCGATCAAGATATGGCACACACGGAAGAAATGGATCGATTGGCGGGACGAGTACGACTGGCCGATTTGGAAGATGATTATGATTACGGTGGTGGCAAGAAGAAGAAAAAGGGAAAAAAGAAAAAGGGGCGCAATCAACAACAGCAACAACAAGAAGAGGAGGAGGAATTCAATGACGACGGGGAAACTGGAGAAAACGCGGAAACAGCAGCAGCACAAATAGTACTGGATGATACAACCAATGACACACAAAATAATGAGGACGACAAACCTGCCCTTGTGGATCAGGGAGAAGGAGATCCAGACGAGACACTGTCAAAACCAATATCAACAGAACTCGATGAAACAGAGCCAGAAGAGCAATTTGATTCGTCTTCCGAGGAGGAAGAGGAGGAAGAGGAACCAGACTTTTGGAGGTGTGATTGCTGTAAGAAGGACTTTAAGAGTCAAGGACAGATGGACAATCACATGAAGAGCAAAAAACACAAGGAAGCTTACAAAAAGTATCTCAAGAAAATGGGGCAGAACTAATCAATCATCACATCACAGCAAGGATGATTGCAGGAACAGAACAACACAAGACAAACAATCCATGCTCTGGTTGGTTGGTTGGTAGCCACACAAAGTTGGGCACCAAAAGTTGGGCATTTTGTCTGTTACACGGAATTGCCCAGCTGGTACTGTAAAGTTGGGCGGAATTGCCGGTCTCGGTATCATCCAAACAGCTTTGGGCAACAACTAGCCAGTTCGTGGTGGAACGGCGGCAGCCTTTTCCCGGCCATGGCGAAGCGATTTTGATGGCTCTCTTATACGATAGCCAGCCGCTTGGGTTATCCCGGCAACTCATGTTGACAAAAGCACTACCTGCAGTTGCGCACCACTACCAACTCTTCCCTCCTAGAATAGGCCAGCATAACCATTTGACCATCCTAAGAGCGTACGAGTTTTAATGTAGTCAGAGCCTCTCTTGAATAGGAATTGACTTTGTCCAAGTTTAGTTGACCTCATCATCCTGTTGTACCGGTACTACTAGCATGAGCAGAAGCTCAGTAATTGCCGTCATCGACAACATAGCCAAGGCGGAAACTGATGACAGTAGCTGTTTTAAAACATTTTGAGAGAAAGCAATCATGGCATCATCTCTTGTTCAGGTTGTCACGCCCTTCTGCCTAGCAATTGAACAAGCGCTGCACGGAACAACCAAGAAAGTATGGAGATACACCCGATAACTCTGCAAACGGGCTACCGTGAAGGCAGGATGCCCTGCCCGTCTCGGCATGCACCAGGAGGCAGTTTAGGGAGCACGACCTAAACAAGGGCAAGTACGAAACACTTTTCTATTGGTAGGGTGTCAAACAACTTTTTGTTTGGTGTTTATTGCTCCCCTTCTATGCGTTACATGTTTCAAAAAGGGTGCAATGGCAGACCTGTTGAGCAATCGTCTAGCAGAAGCTGGCATGCGCCCAAATCTACGAACTGAATCCATCTCTATGATCGTCTTTGCATGTTCCAAGGGTGCCAGTCGAAACTCCTTTTCAACTCCTCCGGGGAAAAAGTGTGCAACTGTCCAAAGAGCTTGTCGAGGACTATGCCCTGTGAAAGCCTTGAAATTGTTTGCTGGGGTCAAGTCGATGCCATCCCAATATGCATTTGCCAAGGTTTCAAAATTTTGAGTAGGATGTCGAGCCAATGCTGTCAATGCTGGTGCTATGTTCGTTGTGTACTCGTCAGCAACAAACTTCTTGGCAGTGGCAAGGCTGGAGCACACATTGTACTTATCCTCTATTCCCAGCTCCTTCCCAAGAGCCCACCACAGAAAAACAAAGTCTTCCAGTCCACGCTGGTCATGAATTCCAAGCCTCTTTGGATTTGTGACAACCATGGCGACGAACGAAGCTTGAGTTCTCGCCATGACCGACTGAATGAACTCTGCTTTGTTTGATCCTTTTGCACCAGTGTGAGGACAAGTCAATTTGACAAGGTTACGTGCTGCTGCTGAAAAGGGACACTTGGATGATTTGGTGTCAGCTTTGGCAGCAATGGAAGCAGCAGCACGATGGTGCATTGATTTGACAGCCCGAAGCTGTCTTACAGCTGGAGAGCTGGGGTCAAATAGGTCTTGAGTGTGCCAGTACAACATGTCTCGGAAAGTCCGCATGTATCGCTGTTGGGCCTTCTCTGCAGTGTTTGTTGCCTTAGTAGAAAGAAGGGCACTAGCCATTTCGGTGTCGGCAAAGCCTACAACTATGATGAGGGCCCATGAATTGGCAATCACCACCATATTGTCCTGAAAGAACTGTTGACCTCGTCTGATTCGTGCTGCATTGTACTGTGATGGATTCAGGGCAACAGACTTGGATGTTTGTGGTGATGCCGACTTCAATGCCATTGGTGCAGTTGCTTGCTTGGTTGGACTCTGATGGAATGCCCTGGCCTTTACGTTGCTGTCAACGATGTATCCACTGGTCTGGGAAAGGAGAACGAGAAAGAGCTGACCCAGGAAAGCTCCAACAAGGAAAAATGTTGGCTTGATCATTGTCATCTTTTGGTTTTTGGAAATACGAGAGAAAATCTAATGATCCATTCACAAAGGGAAGTAGAAAGGGAGTTTGCTAGAAACTCCAGAAAACCTCTGGCTAGATACGCATATACATGGCTACTAACGGTAGAAAGATCGAACCAACAGTGATTTGAAAAAGAAATTAGAGTGGCGCCGCTGGTTGGTGAAGCCACTGGATTCGTACTGGATAGATGGAACCAACAGTGATTGGAAAATGCATCGCTACCAGTACCGACAGGATTGGAAAACCAACAACCGAAAAAGTTACCACAGAGCAAAGCCTGTGTTTTGGGATATCATTCCATTCGGCAGTTAGTGAGCGCTGTAAACTTACTTACTTTCAAGCAGTTCAGTCACTTTTTGCTACTTTCGTGTGCGACCTCTGGCTGTGCTAACTACTACCGGTAGTGCATAGCTACTGGTACCGACTTGAAAGCAGGTCTCATGAAACCATTAGAGCTGTCAATACATTGTAGCAACGACCAGACGTGTATCGAAGTCTGCTTCGAATCATCGAGTCGAGTCGAATCGAATCGAATCGAATCGAATCCGTAGAGTTTTTCCTCCAAGAACTGTGCTTCCGCCAACGGAACCGCAAAGCAAAAAACAAAAGATCCTAAGCCCAAGCCCAAGCCGGCTGCAATACAGGACAGCGACACAGCATCTTTTCTCATTCGCGATGAGCTGAAGGTACGGGTACTGGTAGTCCTGCATTGGTCTGATTGCGCGAGCGGCCAACAGGAAGCACGGCACGGGAAAGCAGAGTCTGGCTTTGGCTGCTGGAAGAACACAAACAACGGGAGATTATTGGAGATACGATACAACCGCCATCATGAAGATCCAAATCAAGACACTGGCAGGAACCATTCTCGATTTGGAGGTGTCTCCATCAGACTCCATTGCGAATGTAAAGGAGAAAATCAGAGAAGCATGGGGTGCCCCACCAGAGCAGCAGAATCTTCGATACAATGAGGTGCTACTAGAAGAAGAATTGACAGACGACCAGAATAATCAGCAATCTGCAGTGACCTTGGCTGACTACGACATCGCTGATGGAGCCACATTGAACCTAATCCTTCGCGTGAGGGCAAGAACTAAAAGACCCGAAACGAAAATCCCACCTCCTCCAAAACAAGTGACGGATCCTCCGGGAGTTCATTATTCGTCTACGTTTCTGGTGCCAGACGACGACGACGAAGAAGAAGAAAAGGTGTCGGTTGATCAGGAGCCTGGTCGCGCAACGGCAGCCACAGCGGGTCCTGTTGTTCCGCCCAGCAGTCATGTTTCTCTCCCCACGGGTGGAGCAGTGTGGACGCCGACTATGATTGATCTCAAAACAGAAGGAGTAGGAGTCTGTGATGAACCACTTCCAATTCCTGCTCCCAGGCCACAATCTCCACAACAATACGTAGCTGAGGCTCTCCTTGCGCCTGCTACTCTTGTTCACGACGAAGGCCCAAACATGGAAACAATAGAGTATGAGGCGTACGGTGCGCCACCTGGCAGACGCCTTTGTCTTCTTCTTTGCTTCGGCTGTTTAATCCTGATCGGTGTTGGTGTGGCGGCTGCCGTTGTCGTTGGAACTGATAGTGCAGGCGAACCTGTTGCGATAGATATCCCACCAACTGCAGCGCCGACTGGACCAAGATTCAGCGAATTTACATTTGCTCCAACTGCCTATCCCAGTTTTGATACTGCCGCTGATGACGGATTCTTGGGATTTGACGATGCTTTTCCAATCGAAACAAGTCAAGCACCTTCTGGGGCCCCGACTCTTTCGCAAGCTCCCAGCAATGTACCTTCTGGGGTCCCAACTCTATCACAAGCGCCCAGTGTCATGCCATCTGCGACTCCAACGTTGTCGCCCTCGCCAGTGGAACAGCTGATTGGTTGGCCAATAGCGCTCATGGTTGGGGCTGTGATGCTTCTCGGATTTGCATCCATCTGGTTCTATAGGCGCCGGGGTGGGAAAGATTCCGCAGGAGTCGATTCCGGCGGTGACCTACAGCAAAAAGTTGACGATTCCAAAGCGGGTTCTTCTTCCACACCCGACGACGTGGAAGAAGGCATCACTGCACCACCAGAGACCCAAGAGAATCTCCTTCCTCCGATGCCGCTTCCCAAACTAGATGAACAGTCTCCTGTCATTGATGATGAAGGAAATGATGGCGCAGTCATACGGGAGAATCAGTCAAAAGAGTTGCTCGGTGTGAGCGTAGCTTGGCTCAAGCACGGTTTGCTGAACGAAGTTCGTGATGCAGGTTTAGACGAAAGTGCAACAATCTATGACCTGGAAAGCTTGAATGAAGGGGGGCGATCCATCATCCGGGCAAAGGGGCAAAATGTGGTCTGTCCATTGGATGGTAGAATGGGTGCAGCTTATGTCCACGCGCTGGATAGCCAGCATGTTGGTCCCGCAACCCGAATGCTCAGCTATTCTTGGTCCTACGCGATAGGGGATATTGTGGACACTCTGATGGACTACTGTCTGGCTCAGAATCTGAATCCCAAGCACACGTTTGTCTGGCTTTGCTGTCTATGTTGCAATCAGCACCGTGTTGCAGAGAACATCAAGCTGGGCATGGAGGTTCCATTCCATGTCTTCAGAGACATCTTTCACAGCAGAGTCATTGGCATTGGTCACCTGCTCGCAATGATGAGCCCTTGGCATGAACCCAGGTATCTTTCTAGGGTCTGGTAAGTTTGTGAAAACAGCATGTGTTGTCTCGTTCTATTGCTGTCGTCTCACACTATGTCATGGATTCACATCAGGTGTATCTATGAGATGTTCATAGCCTCATTCCAGAATAGCGGTGTGAGAGTATCCATAGTAATGCCACCGAGAGAGAAACAAGATATGGCAAGGACCATTGGCTTGAAGGGGGGCGAGGGATTGGATCAGCTGTATCGAACCCTGGGAAGAACAAAAGTTGAAAATGCTGAGGCATCACAAGTGGAAGATAAAACCAATATTTTGAAGATGGTTGAAGCAGGACCTGGCTTTCGAACTCTCAATGTAAGGGTGAATGATTTGCTGAGGCAGTGGGTGACGGATTCAACTCTGGCGGTGGTAAACACGCTAATGGACATGCGCCAGAAATCAACATTCCAGGAGGAACCAGGAGTGGGATTTAGGAGTCGTGAACTGGTCATTATGGACACAACAGCAGATTCAAGCATCGCAGCTACCCGTGCTTTCACAGACCAACCGACAACAAGTCTTCTTCAAGCACAGGACGGAAGCTTCCGGTGGGATCAGGCAATATCACCGGAAGATTTCAACCTGTCGGATAGTGAGTTTGCTGACTTCCTTTCAAACATGGGGGTGCTCTTCCAGAAAAATGGCGAGCACAAGCTAGCCCTCCACTACCAGAACATGGCCCTGAAAACCTACACATCAATTGGTGCCAGCCATGGTGAAGCAGCTGCGTACTCCAACATTGGGACAGTGCTGCACAAGCAAGGGGACTTGGAAGGGGCACTGAGGAATCACCAAAAATCGCTGACTCTAAGAGAATCTTCAGCTGCAGATACACATGAAGGAACCACAACCCGCCAGAGGGCAGCATCACTCAACAATATTGCATCAGTGCTTCTTGAACAAGGCGACTTTGTTGGGGCCCTAGACAAGTGTCACAATGCCTTGGCCATTCTAGAGAAGCAAGAGTGCCCTGAAGCAGCAACATCACAGATGGTAGAAGGTTTGGTGCAATTCAAACAAGGCAATCACAAGCAAGCCCTTGAGCTCTCTCAGAATGCACTAAAATCCCGTGAGGCAATCCTAGGGATGTATCACCCAGAAACAGCTGAGTCATATCACCAGATTGGTCACATGCTGCATCAAATGAATGAGAGCAGTGACCTTGCAATAGAATTCTTCCAACAGGCTCTTGCAATTCGTGAGTCTGTCCTGGGTTCAGACCACCCAGACACAAATGAATCCCGGGAAAGAGCTGATGAGATTTCATGGGCACTGGAAGCTGAAGATTTTGAAACCAACATGGTGAATTCTGAGATGAGTCCTCTGGTGGTGCGGGCTCATTGACATGAATACTGGAGGGGTCCAGCTTGAGGCCCATTGGGGCTATTCGTGCAAAGCAGAAGAAAGCCATCACTCCTCCGAGTACAGACAGAATCCAACACCTGGGTGTTCCTGCTGGATTAGCATTGTACTGTCACGTTGATTTCATGATGACTCTTTGTCTGTGGTGTAGCCAACCTGCACAAATTCTTGGGAGACAAACATGAAACTAATAATGAGGTCAAACCAAGCTGAATTCCTCATCAGTACCACGGAACCTTCGCTGTCGAGAATGTATACCAGCGATGAGGGTGTCATGTACCAGCTGGCTAGATCAGCAGCTGTACAACAGTGCTACGGACGTCATTACAACAATGCATTATGAAGCAGTATAAAACAATATAAAACAACATCAAGAGTGATATCAAGAGTAAAGTGAAACATCAAACGGCACAACGGCACATCTGTCCTGTGTCTTCTTTCCCCACCATAAATGCGGACAGTTGCTTGTGTCGTGCGGAGACATCATCTTTTCCTTCCCTTGGGCCTCTACAGAGGACGCATTTCCATCTCAGTGACATCCTGCATCATTTCTGCCACGATTTCCTGCCCCTTTTCTTTCCACTCGTCCCTGTTTTGAATGGCGCTGCGCGACCGCGATGAGGTGGGTCAAATCATCAATGATTAGTTGGCAAATCTACTTCACAGTCCATAAAGCTTCGGCTTCTGATACTTACTAGTTCAGACATTCATCGCTGGAGACACCAAACACTTGGCAATCCTTCAGCTTCTTGGCCAGTGGGATGATATAGTTGTCAAAGAAGCCAATTTCTCCCTTGTACCAGAATTCACTGAAAAACGCAAAGCAAGGCATGCAGTGCCGTGAGATTTCCTTATATGTCCATCATACGATATGACAAAACCCTTTCCAATTCATACCTGGGATCCTTTGCCATGCGGCCTTCACAATACGCTCTGTACAGTTCCAAGAAGAGCCGCTGATTCCACTTGCGGTAAATGTGCCAGTGCTGCATTGTGTGCGAAACATCAGAAGCTTGGATGATGTGCTCGATGACAATTGTTGCACGAAGATCACGATTCTCGTCGTCAGAGATTTCTGTGGAGAATGCCCTCTCCCAGCGCTTCTTTCTCAGGCCATTCAATTCAGGGTCGAAGATATCTGTGGCCAGCACAACGTTGACGATCACCTGTTCCAAAGAACGAGTCTCAATCCATTGAGCACACCAGTGTCGAAATGAAGAGACAGAATGAAACGCAGCTTCAGGGTTACGTACCTGCCGGAATCGATACAGCTCCTTGTTGTTGGTAAAGAGGCAGTCACGCAGCTCCTCAAACTGCTCACCCATCAGGAGGTCCCAGGCAAGATCTAATGAGTTCTGGATTGGATGATTGGAGGAAGACGAGTGAATGTCAGAACAAAAGGATGGGCATGAGAGAAAGGATCTCTAGTCTCATGGGAGACGGCATTCTTCGTACCTGCTCTGCCACACTCTTGTTCCCATATCGTTCAAACATTTCCTGGTTTTCCTTCACCAACTGGCCATTGGAGACACCACGGTGGTCCCTGTGTACAAATGGTGGCATTGCAGTTAGCCACAGAACCGAGATCCACAGAAAAAGAGAAGCTACAGCCGAACTCACACATCATGGATAAGCGCACTAAAGACAATTGCTAGCAGGGTCAACGGATCCGAGTTGATGCCGTGCGTATAGTCATGCATTTTGGCTGCCATCTCCTTCTCTTCTCCCTTTCCAAGATCTGGCGTGACAATCCTCTTCAAAAACTTATTAGTGGCCATGGTGACGTCTGAAGACAAAATGAAAACGAAGGGGTCAGGATTCACTTCTGAAAGGAGACAAACTCCGCGGCATCAAGCGGTTACTTGTGAACTTACGACAAGCATGTTCTGTGGTATTCAAACGGAAGCGGATGAAAAGACAATGGTTGAGTTCTCTGTAGTGGAATCGGGGACAGCGCAGGGGGAGTATATAATAGTCAGCAGCTTGCTTCTCACCGAAATTATGGAAAGGATTATCGAGGTAGTGATTGGCAATGGTAGTGATGAATTTGTGAAGCTGTCGAATCACTATAGGGGACACGGGAACAAACTTTGGATCTTTGACGTCCGCAAGAGTCTTGGCGTTGAAGCGAGGCAGATAGATGACTTCAGCAACTTCGTCCAGGCTGGTTTGGTCCATTCTGGGCGTGTAATGCGCCCTCGGTGCTCTCTGAGCTCTGTTAGATGGTTTACTCCGTTGGGCCAACATCTTCTGGATGTGTTCCTTGAACAATTCAACCATCCAGTTGACCAAACGGGCTTGTTTCTTGGCAGCATTCGCATCGACAACGTTGGCCCCGGTGGAGACGGAAGCTGGAATTGGAGAGGGATTGTCGGAGAGGGTATCCGAGCTGTCTGCAGGAAGGAGGAGCCCAGCAGATCCATTTTCGTCCGAGTTGCTGCTAGCTTTGCGAGAGCCACTGATTTGGAGCCAGTACGTACGAAGGGTTCCTTTCCCTTTGGCTTTGACACAGTCCAAACGAGGCTTTACCCATGTATGCTTTCCGGCTTCCAGCAGAAGCTCGTAGGTTATGTGCGATATCTGAATCATGTCTCGTTCGCCAGTACTGGTACAGGAAAGAGTAAGAGTCAACTGTGTCAGCTGCAAGTTTTCGTAGCGGGAAGATCTTTCAAGTCGCAGCATTCAGGTTCTCCGTACCTTTCCATTCTTGCAGCGGTGTTGACTGTATCCCCAAATAACTGAGGTTTGAAAGCGGGAACGTTAGGGAGAGTCCTTCATAGAGCATGCATATGGGCAGAGAATGACGTGTCTGCACTCACCTGGAACCTAGCACGTTCACCTCGGAGCACCCCGGCTGTCACAGGCCCCTACGGTGCAGATTGAGAGAGTGAATATGTTAGTCACCCCAGTCTGATTGCTGCTCAAGATTCCACGAACAGGTCAACTCACTGAGTGAAGCCCAAATCTCATGGAAAGGTCTGCAGTGTCTGGCCCTAAGCTTGTCTCTAGCTGGTTCACCAGCTGGTTCATCTTGATGCGACATTCAGCAGCAAAACTACGGGGGCAAGATGAGAGGAGGGGTCTTTGGTACAAAAACACGCACCATCCAACCATTGTCCTTACCGAGACATTATCACAGCATGCATCTCTTGAGGCTCTGGAAGACCGGTTACCTGTGATGTTCAGAAGTGTTAAAATATTTGTGAGCGTGACCTAGTCCATTCCAAGTGCCCTCAGATCTGACAAGCCTCTCTTGATCCACTATGATTGCCGCGCAGTGTTCCCAGAAAACAGGCCACTCACCGCTACATAGCTGTCGCCTACACTCACGGAAGAAATACTTGTTAGCAGTTGTTTCCAAGACACGTGGCGTCTGATTCGCTGCATGCGGCAAACCTACCGATTGTTTCGACCTTGAAGACCTTTCTCCTCTTGGCAATTCGATCAAAGGCCTGATAAACTGCAACAAGGCAACCCAATGTGTTAGTCAACCTGGTTAGAGTGCCGAAACACAACCATACTGGGCGCCAACCGAGCCACTTGAAACCTACCAGTCTGAAGTAGGATGAACACTTGTGCCGGATCACGAGTGGAACTCCAGGCTGTAAAGCCAGAAATATCCGCAAATAGAACAGTGCAGTGCGGGAACAGATCGGCGATTGGGGCCAAGCACATGTCATCGTCCTCCACGCCATTCAAGTATCCCTTCAAACGGCGGTTCGGAGCCATGAAGGAACTGCTGCGCCCATTGGCGTCCTTAACAGGAGCCGCCTGCTGCATGAGTCGATCTCGGACTTGCTTGGGGAAGAGGGATGACACAATGGCGTTCGTCTGCTCGGCGTTGGCCATGACAAGTCGTTGTCTCCTCTCGACCAATCGATCATACATGATGAAGAGCAAGGCGGTGCATACAAAGATGAGTACCACAGCGGCTGTCATAAAGGCCGGGATGTTGGTGTTGTAGATGGAATGGAACTCATTGGACGGGTACACCTGCACGTTGACGTTGCAGTGACCCTGCATGATGGGCAGACCTTGTTCGGTTCCATCATCGATGCTTGTGACGGATTCCAGCGACGTCGTCCTCACCATATCATCGTAACGTCTCTGGTGTTGATCACCTTCACCCGCGGCCACAACGTCCTTTCCATTGATAATGTAGGTAAAGTTACCCCCACAGGAGTCACTGAGAACAACGTAGATTCCAACCTTCTTTTCGGGGAGGATTCCCTTGAAGTAGTCCAACCACCTAATCCATACCGTTTGCACTCCTACGGCCTTTTGGGATTCCTTATCCAGCGTATCAAAGACAGGGACAAAGACCTGGCTAAGAGGGTCGCCTGGATAGTAGACTTGCTGCTGTTGTTTGATCCCAAGCAATAGAGAAAACCATTCGGTGTCCTGGTTGCCAGTCGAATTCATGCTTCCTGGTGGCGCCATCAAGAACTTGTCGACAACAACAGAGCGACTCGAGAGGGATAGATTGGCTCCGATATAAGCACGACGAGACTTGAGAATGTTCTCGTTCACCTCCTGACCATTGTAGACGATGGGGGTGGTTTGCCAGGTGGGCAGGTAGGGTCCTTGCCCCTTGTCTGTTACGGCCAAACCCTTGAGGTTGTGGAACCAAATAGGCCAACGCTCTGCGATGTGATCGTGCTCTTCGTGCTTATCAGGCATGTCTGTAAAGTTGAGCAAACCAATGTTGTCTTGGTACTGGAGACCCTCCTCACTGTACATGGATAGTTAGTTTGAGCAGCAACAACACTAGAGTCAGAGAAAGGCGCCACTGGCAACCTGCACGACAGCTATACTTCCTTCCACAGTCTAGACTTACATCCATAGAGACTCATTGCCCGTCACGTACAGCTCCCAGTCCTTGCGCTGCTCCTTGACCACCAGAGGGCTGACATGAATGTACAAGGCGCCCGACTGATCCAAGTAGGTTGCCGCTCGTTCTTGAAACCGCGAGAGAGTCACAAAGGGGAAAAGGCTTTGAGTCTCTTCCGCATGAGCCGCCATTGTCACGGCCAATCCGGACACGGCGGCCAGCTTGGAGACGGCAATGTCCATAAAGGCGTCCATCACCTTCTCAGCGGCTGCATCATACTGCGAGTTGTACTCGGCCATCTCAGCGCTGGTAGAAGTAAAGTAGGTGATGAGACTCACGGCAATGGTGGCCACAATCAAAAAGTCAAAGACGAGCAGCCTGAGCCGGAGCACTGCCTGTGTTTCTCTCTTGGCAAACTGCAGCTTTCCATCATCGTCTTCCTCCGAGCCGGACTTTGTCGTTCGACCTGTACTGCTGTGCACACTGCAGTTGTCTTCCAGGTCGTTGTTGGTGTGCTGGTACAAGTCATCGCTGAGGGTATCTTCGTCCAAGAATTGATCAGGAACCGATTCAGTCTCCGCGGTGGGGTGGCTACCAAACTTGCTCATCGTGGTGGTGGCTTGTGTAGGTTGTTGTCTGTTGTTGTTGTTGCTGCTGTCTGGAGCCAAAACTGTGGCTGTAGATATTATGTAGTTGTGTTGGGGATGCCCAGTGATTACTGTGTTGGTTGGGTAGAAAATGTTGCCAAAAATGAATGTGTTGGTAGCTGTGTTGATACCGGTACAGCCTGAACCAAACTGAGAAAAATTATGGCAAATCTTTAGAGGCTGGAGCCAAGTGCGGGTGCGGGATGCTGGACCTTGCATTGCCCCGCCTACATCCAGTACTAGTACTCCCTAGCTAGTATGGCGTGGGTGTCTTGGCGGTTCCATAAGAGAGGAGGAGCTTCCTTTCTCGTTTCCTTGGCTTCGGGTCTTCTTGCTCGCGATGACTCAATAAGTTTGGGTAACGCTAATAGCCCCCAGCTCCAAGCTCCCACCACCAACCACGTACGATAAGTGCAGACATACATGATGAGCTCATGATGAAGCTCAAGGAGCTTTAGTCGGAAGGGAACGGGTCTCCTCAGAGGTGTTGAAGAATAGATTAACCAAAAATATTTACATTACTCCAGAGTAGGCGTCAGGAGAGTGCTGGGAGTTGATCCCCTTGCTGGAAACTTTCCTCTCCGAACTTCTTAGCACACTCTAATGTTTTCTTGACAAATGACAGCCCTTGTTAGACACTGCAACTGCTTCCTCCCTCATGTCACACTCTTTCCCTTTCTGAAGCTTTTACCAGCAGTGGTCGGTGGTTTCTACATGTACTCGAGCTGTACTGGTTGGTGGATGATAAGAGGCGACGTGGTGGATAGATCGAAACAGAATCTTTTGGTTTGGTGGCCAATTCACCTGTACCAATAAGAGCCTTCTTTCTTCCACTTCAAAGTCCAGGATTTGCGCTGACGCATGCACACGAGCTGCAACCCCATTGGTCAAGGATCTGTCTTTTTCGCTCTTCCTTGACACCTATCTCGTTCGATTCGCCCAGTCAGTAGCCAAAGAAATGGACGTGGAGTGTGGAGGTTCACATTCAGCAATGATTCAGGCACCATTCTAGAACTCAGGAGAGGGTGAGCACCTACGGTCATGCTGCATGGGGATTGTCCATGAATGACCTTTGTGGTTGCGTTTGGGCTTTTCTTCCTATCTTTGCTCTTTACTCTACTAGTAGACTAGAGCTCCAGTAAAAGCTGGTCGAGGTATTGGTGATGCATTGGAGGTTTCGGGAAGACTAGACATGACGCCATTCTTCCTCTTAGAATGACAGGCCAACAATCTTTTCTGGGCTTCCTACCCAGGGTGTGGGACTCACATGAAATACACGCTGCGTGTACTCGATGTGAGTACGGGTACTGAGTACTGAGTATACTCAGTACCCATACTCACATGACCTCAGAAAATGTGAGTATTACTCAGTACCCGTACTCACATGACTCCAGATTTTGAGTACTTTCTGAGTCTTCGGTGAGTACTTCGGTGAGTACTTCGAAGTGAGTACCAGTGAGTACTCGGTGAATACTCGGTGAGTATTTTGTGAGTGAATGGTGGGAGACAACTGGCAAAACCAACCACCCAATCATCTTTGAAGTTGATGTGCGCATCTTTGCAATGCCAGATAGCAACGGCTTCCAAGAAAGAGTTTTCAGTTCTTGTACATGGTTTGATGGAAAACTCAGCAATGGACAGAAGGTTAACATGACATTCCAAATGCGCCTTCTTTGCTACAAGAACAGTGCATTCATCCAGAACTACAAGCAATGCATCAATGATGCAAGAAAGGAATGGGCTAAGAATAGGACCAAGGATCTCCTCAAGCTAACTGCCAGCAGATGTGAAGAGGAGGATTATGACAGTGATATTGATGCCATGGTGGACCTTTACAACAAGATTGATGAGCCCCCAGCCCAGAACTAGAAAAACCTAGATAATTTCCCTAAGTAATTGATTTATGAGTACTCAGTGAGTACTCTATAGTACCCACAAAGTACCTGTACTCACATGATACCCGTACTCACTTGACCCTGGGAATTGTGAGTATTACCCAGTACCCATACTCACTTGACTTTGGAATTGTGAGTACTACTCAGTACCCATACTCACATGCTAAAACAGTGTGAGTACCACGCCCTGTTCCTACCGGTAGCCAGTACTTCACATCCCTTTAATTAAAATTGGCCAAAAGGACGTTCTCAGCAGCCAAGGTCCAAAGGTCTTTTTCCAGGCCTCGATAGTGGATGGATGTTGCTCGCCTGGCCCTCCAGTCTCCGCTCCTCGCTCCAGCTTCTAAAGCTCTATAAAGCTTTAGACCTCGGGAAAATTTAATGTCCTAGGAGTAAGCCCTATCTCAATCAGAGTCTGGCTACTAGGTACTGGTACCTCTAGTAGCTAGGGTACTCGAGTGGTCCGATTAGCTGCTCGATTGATTGATTCAATGATTCCAGGCGCCACCAAGCTTTCTACTATTAATAGGGGATGGGTAAATCCCACTATAGCCCTGTAGTGTACTCAACAGGAGTGACTCAGAATGTCAGAAAAAGGATAAAATGAAGCTTTTAGCGGGAAGCAAGATTCAATTGGATTAGATTGCATTGGATTAGATTGAATTGGATTGAATTGGATTCCAAATACGTCAGGGAGATGTTAAAATAAGCGGGAATTCTCCGTTTTTTAAACACCACCAGCTTTTTCCCTGCTTTGTTTAACACCACCAGTTTTCTTCCCCTTTTGTTTAACACTAAGGCAAACAAGCTGTAAACATGCTGTATCATGAAACCAAAGAAATAATGAGAGTTTTGATTCAGGCATCACAAGAAACTCTTGTTTCTCCAAATTGACTAAGTGTGTGTTCAAATACGGGACTGAAGGACAATAGAGCTAGGGAGCAAAAAAGTGGATGTTAAAGCTTTGGGCAAGTGTGTGTTAATCACTGATGAATAAACTGGTGGTGTTCAAAAAAGCGAGAATTCCCGATTCTTTTAACATCTCCCAGTCTCCTTATGGTCGGCTCCCTGTTAACTCATACTCTCCGTTCTGTAGAATCTATTCATTCCCTGTCTGGGAAGGTGGGCGTTATTTATAGTAAACTGGAATTAAATGCAATCCAATTCAATTCAATCTGATCGGATCTAATCCAATAGAAAAATTGCAGCCCAAAACAAATATTCGCTTTTTCACAGACACTTTTACAAAAAACGCTATCAAATACAATGCAGGGCAATCAGCAAGTTTGCTCATCCCCATAGCTGCGTCAAACTCCCGAACTGTTGGATGTGCAGGTCAGAAAGTTTCGGCGCATGAAACTTAGGCACATGACTTTAACGGGGTCAATGCCAACGGATGCAATAACTGCTGGTCAGTTGCGTCTTTGAGTTGCCTTTGTGCCGTCTTTGTTGTGTCTTTGGCTGGACCTGGCGATCGAACCATCAAACCTAGCGGTACAGAGTACCGTACTACAGACTAGAGAGAGCGAGAAGCTCTTTTTGGCTCGATCTCGACGCAACAGCCCTCAACTCGCCGCAACCACGAACAGACACGCAACCAGGCATCAAATTTGCCGGGTCAAGAAGTAGCTAGTAGCTAGCTAGAGTACTTGCTTGAATGCCTTATTTCATTACCACTCCTTTCTGAGAAGCTCATAATAAGGGCAATGGTGCAGTGGCTGCAAGTTGAGCCTGTTGTTACTGAATTGGATATTGGATCATCAATAAGCAACACATCCGAGTGCCACCGGTACAAGTTGTACTGCCCACACTGGTTCAGAAAGACGAGCACTGATGACTCAAGAAACGAACCTAATATGGTTGGAAGCCTCACCTTTTAAAAGGACTGATGGCTGGGACGGGCGGGCAGCATGCAGCCAGGCAACCAGACAACCACCAAACTGTGTCTGTGCAGGGCCATCACGGTCGGTATCCAGTTGAGTAGTACCAGGTCCTGTACCGGTACAACCTGTCCGGAGCCGACTGGAATTGCCCAGCGAGAACCATTGTCAAAAGATCTGCAATCAAATGATACTCAATCAAGGGTCGGGCGGGCGCCTTTGCTTGCCTGTGGATCTGGCGCACTTCTTGCATTTGACCTTTTAAAATGAATCGAGAAAGTGACGAACGCTAACGGCTAAGCCAAATACAGCCAACAAAGAGATGAGGCCAAGGGCGTCCTGGATTCAGTGGCATCGTGGTAGAAAGAAACTTTTGCAAGGACGAATATCTAAGTACATTTAGCAGGCAAGGAAACCTCAAACAACCTCTGGGATGCTCTTTGTTTCAGCCGCTGTGGTTGGAGGCGCCATTTCAGCCATGGTTTCTCCCTTCCTTGGTAACCACCGCCACTGTTTCTGGGATGACTGCTGCTTTGGGCACCGCTGCACCTCCCCGCCACCCAAAACGGAAGCCACGTCGCAGGTCGCCTTTCGGATATCGGGCTGTTTTCCCATGTACGAGACGACGTCCTTGGTGGACCCGAACTCTCGGAGCACAAACGATCGCCCAACCTTTAGCAATTTGAACATCCTCTTGTCGGGAGCAAGGAAGGGTTCATGGCCGGACAGGTCGGTTCGCGGATGTGCCAAGATTTTGTAGAGAGCCACTGTCTCGTCGTTGACCTTTTCAGGCTCGAAGTACTGCTTGGCTTCCAAGCGATACTCGGCTGTGGCTTTGTTCATCATGACGCGTGGAAAAGAGGAAGTTTCCTTGGGCCGGCCTCTGGTAATCCATTTTTCACGGCAATGGGTCTTCCAGTGCTTGACGATTTGGCTTGCGAGCTTGTCGGCTTCTTGGGTCCTCCCCAACCCGTTCAGGGCCACATTGAGATGACACATCGCGGTGAAGTTCATGGGATCTTCCTTGAGTAGGGCTCGTGCCTTGGTTTCTGCCTCGGTGTTCTGACTGCGACGCAACAGATCGGTGATAGAGTTCTCCGTTGCCATTATACTCCCCACCTTCTGAAACACCTGTCGGGCGGCCAGCCCAGCGGCGGCGTTTTGAAAGTCCCGATATTCGGCAAGTTCAAACATGGACTTACAGATATAGCACTGAACAATCTCCCTAGGTTCTCCCCGTGGACAGAGGGGAATGAAATACAGGTGGCAGTAGCGAGTAACGTTGAAGAGTAGACATACTCCGTTGCAGCCCCTCCTCGGACAACGAGCACCGGATCCGATGACGGCGGTGCTGTCTTTTCGTAAGGATTTTCGGCAAGTGCGTCCCCAGATGATGATCATGGTTTCTGGTTGCTGTGTTTCTTGAAAGGGATTACTAGTAGATTGTGTGGAGCAACGACCGAAATGCTTGCTCTGGCTATAGCAGTCTAGAGTGAAGGGAAAATTTTGTCATGTTGGGGTCGTTCATAGATGAATAATGAGTGCTCTGTGGTCTGTCTTGTGGACAAAATCATACTACTCGTACGGTAGCTTTACTAGCTAGCTAGCTAGTAGCTAGTATTGTAGAACCAATAAGAAAAAGCAAAGAGCGCTTCTTTCCTCCACTGCCGTGCATACTGAGTACTGAGTAGGTAGGTAGGATGGATGCCGTACCGGTACCGGACCCGTACTAGTACCTGAAATACAACGAGAGCTACTAGACCAGCTAGTAGCTAGAGAGAGACGCAAGGACTTTGTTCTCCCAAAATTCAGCAAGATTCGATTAGATCTACAGAAATCATTCGATTGATCTTCGATCATCCAGGTCCGGAACCAGATTCTTAAGTAGGGATGTACTAGTGGGGATCGACCCCAGCGAAGAAAAAGTACTGTTTTACTATAGAAAAGAAGGGGTCAGGGAGGGGGACGGAGGTGAGGTAATACGGTGTAATGGTTGATACGTTGATACTGGTACCCACCTCGGTCCCCCTTTATATTAAGTGCGGGAATACGGTTATTATCTCTTCAGCTACACCGGCTTGTTGTGCTAACTGCAAATTGAAGGGCCTCCGGCTGACGTCCACTGGCTACATCGTACTGTAACGGCAACGCAACATGTTCATCGTACACCGTAGCAAAAAAATCTTCCATCATTGACAAACATGCACCGTCCAGTCGTCTCTTCGTCTGTACTTCATCTTCAGCTGGGCCCACAACGCGCAAGGACTCCTCACTTGTCTCTTAGCATTTTCATGTGAAGATTGTCGTGAGGCAACGTTGCACACTTCCCCAGAACTTCAAAACGGGATTTGATTTCCAGATACCGTGACCATGTAGCTGGTGTTAGTCTAGTTTCTTCCCCAATACATGTGCCGAGTCAAAATCAATGATTTTGATACTGAATGTCCCATTACTTTCCTTCTTCCACATAAAGTTTGACAAGTAGAGATCCATGTGGATCACCATTTTTTCATGCATGTCACTAACGGCGCGTTCCATTTCAGAAACCAAGGCCTGTCGATTAGTCGCATTGTGTGGGAGACCAATGCAGTAGCCCACCAACCTTTGGAACAGAATTGCATCATCTCTGCAAGCTGCATCCTTCAACCGAACCGCAATGGGAAGGCAAGCATATGGGGTATTCGCAAGTCGCTTGGTTACGCCCAGCATACGAGTAAGAGACTGGCCGACAGAATCTTTTCCACAGCATGAAAAAGTCGCGCATCAACTTAAAGTGGTATTTCTCTTTGTCCAGCCGCATGGCCATGCCATCAACCCTCACGGGGCTGTTTGTTGCAACATATTGTTCCAATTCATTGCAGTGATTGGACATGGCGATGAGGATTTTGGCGGTCTTGAGGCGTTCTTCTTCCTCTGACATCCGTAGAAGTGGTGTAACGAAACACAGTGTAGGTAGGCTAGGTTCAAGCATGTACACCGCCGACACTTGCATGCTGCCTGTTGTTGCAAAGACAGGAACACAATTCTTTCACGAGGAATTCCAATTGTGGCCATTGCCATGGCTGCATTGGTTGCGTTCGCTATTCCCTCCCCGTGGCTTGAATCCGGAGACGCTGCTGTGTCCTTGCACTCAAAGATTGATGTAACCATGAAATTGACAGGCAACCCGGTACTCGTAAGCTGAGCCAAGGGTTCGGTGTGGAAGTAAGCCTCTGGGTAACTCCCGACGGTGGAAATTCCACCAGTAAGGCCAAGATCGGCAAGTGTGCGTCTGCTGCTCTTGTCTATTCCATCATTGAAGACTCGACTCGCTCAGTACATGTAGACTAGTCACTTGTTTGGGAAACTTTTTGGCAATATAGTCCAAATGGCTGGTCTGCACCGTTCTCAACAATGGATCCTTGCTGGTTTCCGGTACCGACTTCAAATTGTAAGGTGTTCCATCAACGAGGAAAGATTCCGATAGTTCATTAGAAATGTCTTCCTCTTCTTTATTGAGAATTGCTTCAGACTTGCTGGTAAAGTGCTCCTTGACATGTTGTGGAACTAAGTGGTCATGGAATATGGGAGGCAAATGTGGCAACTCCTTGCAGCGTCCGGGAACCACCGGCTGTAAAGGAAGAGGCATTCGCTTGATTAGGCTCTGTGATCTTGTAGCGCTTGGTTTCTTCATCTCGCAATTTTGGTCGTCTCAGTTTGGAAACTTGCTTCTGGAAAGACCTTCCAAATTTGCTCAGAAACCAGTTGTCATCTTCGTCATTTTCAATCTCTGTACGATGGATGTCAATCCATTTCCATGCCTCAAGCAGAGTACCCCTCATTGCGGGAGCGAACACGATTTCCTCAGACACCGTTCTCTTATCGTCAAATTGGAAGAAATCCTCCTTCCCCGCTTCGCGATAAAACGTAATGATGCTGTCAATTTGTAGGTGATCGAACGCTTTCCTCTGGTCCTCGCGCAGTTTCAATACTTTCACAAAGTGCTTCCACGATTTATCATCAGAGGGATCAGCTTTGCTACCGGTATCTCCACCCATTCTATGTAGTTGCGGTGCTGTCGTTAAAGCGATATGGCCTACTAGTTATAATGCTGCTGGAATGATGTTCGGTGCAAAATGTTCGGTGGTTCGGTGTGTGTTGTTATTGTTGTTGTTGTTTGTTTCGCGCCCAACGTACATAAGGACGGACGCTCGCGACTACCCCCAACATACATGAGCTGGTGAACAAACGGGGGTTTAGAGTAGGGAAATTAGCTACGGAAGCCAGCCCGGGCCAGGCTTAAGCAAAGAATACAGTAGTCGAAATCCAGGACTAGGTTCTGTGGGATCAGGGGCAAGAAAGTGAGGACCATTACGGTGAGCTGGTTGGTTTCTCGTACACGCGGATCCATTCCCAACAACGCGGTCGTGGAGGCTCCCGGGGCTGTCACGGATCAGCGGGGAAATTTAAAACTCAAGAAGGATTAGTCCAGGCAAGAAGAAGTGCTTGAACAAGTGGTGCTAGTAGGATACTGGTAGTATAGGTCAACCAAACTCTCTGAGGGCCATGGCTGAGCCTTGAAGTTGTTCTGTTCGTTTCACTAGCAGTATGCTGGACCAGATCAAATGTAAGGCATACATTATGCCTCAGCCTCCAACGTTGAAACTGTCTGCATACCGGTATTCTGTACTGTACCATTAGAGTGGCGGTGCGTGACTTTCGCTGTGTCTGTGGGGAATGACAGCGGTACCGTACCGCACGCGACCATCTTCAAGGGCTCCGATCCGGTATCTTACCAAAAGTAATTATCTAGAATACATCGTACTGGTAGTATCTTACTACCAAAGGAGGTATAAAACATGAAGAGGAGCCAAGACAGCTTTAAACTTTAGGTAGATGCGGTAAAACAAAACCTGTACTGAAATCTATACAGTTCACCATAACTTTAACCCAAGATTTACCGCAGCTACCAGTACGTTTCTCAATAATTGGGTGGAGTCGAGTCTTATTTGTTTTGATTGTTCCGAGTTCCGAGGTTCCCTGGCTTCATTTGCGCATCCTCGATCCCTTCTGCCAGCGGTACTACATGTAGCTAGTACGCAGCTCGCCCACAAGGTACCGTACGTCAGGTGGCATTCCAGCCGTGTCCATCTTCGCAATGGCTCGTTTGTTTCCACCCATAATATCATACGGCAGTATCATAGAATCCAACCCTCATTCAATCTCATTCGATATCTTTTGTGGCCATGGCGACAACCAACTCATCGTCTCGGCAAGAAGCATTTGTGGCCATGTCGAATAACAACGCATCGCTCCAGCCGAAAGCACCCGATGACGATATTTCTTATCGGATGGTGGCCCTTGCGGTAGATGATTATATGTCGGTTTCGGTCCATACTTCGCTGTTCGACGGTACCGTCATGTCAGAGCCGATGCCCTCGGGTACTACTGCTATGGAGGACGCCTTCGCATCTATCGGTATGGACTCCATGTCGATGTCTCTGATGCTGCCAGCAGAAGAAGCAGAAGAAGCATCTGAAAGGAATCCCATTCCAGACGTGGACACCACAGCCTCCACTACTAGAGCAAAGGATATGGATCTTCACGACGCCTTGAAGAGCATGGCGTCGGCCAGCGAAGTCAAAGAAATCTTGCAGAGTGCTACAGACAACAACAAGTCCATCACCAAGTCCTGGGATGAAAATATGACACCTTTGCATCGGGCCATGAGGATGGCAGCTCCGGATGAAGAAGTTATTTTGTCCATTATTGAGTTTGATCCTGAGGTTATTACCATGCAGGATGACGTGGGAAGAACTCCTTGTAAGGTTTGCTTGTCTAGCTACCCAGCTATTCTCTTTTGGTGTTGTGTGAACGCCACTCATCATTGTGTGTCTTTTTGATTTTTTGTACCGTCAGTGCATTGGAGCATCAAGAACATTGAGAACGGAATCTCCCCCGTAATCGTCCAAGCTCTATTGAAAAATGCCCCGGAGGCGGCAAAGATAAGAGATCACGGTGGATGCTTGCCCCTTCATTGCGTGACTACACGAACCTCTTTTCAATCCGTCGAAGATGTTTATAAGAGCTACCCAGAAGCAGTGACGGTACTCAACAAATACAGAGAAACTCCGCTTCACAAACTCTGTCAGCATGTAGCCAAAGACGGAATTGTCAAATCACCGGCCGCGGCTCGTCTTTTCAAAATGCTGCAAGGGGGCGCGGTTGACAGCGAGGAGATGAACCTCACTGGAGCAAGGCAAACTAGAGATGGGCCGGCAGTAGGGATTGCCCACCACCAAGACCGCCACGAGGCATCTCCCTGGGAAACACTCATGGACGGGTGTTTGAAGCAATCAAGCGAACTCATGGAAACGTTGGACGTTCTTCAGCACTGGCAAGGCTCTGGAGACCAGCTATCGCCCGAAAGCTTGAACAAGCTACAAATGCTCAGTGAGAGAATGCGCACCATAAGCAGTACCGTGGACAATCTGGTTCACACCGCCCAAGAACTTTCTCCCACTACTGTTGCGCGGCTTCCTCCTCTGCATCCTCGAGAGATACAGCCAGCGCCACTGACAACAAGCTCCGCAGGAGACCTGGCCTCGGAAATGTCATTACCATCTGCGTTCACCCCCTCATTTCGGTTTGACAATCCGCACACTGTCGCAAGCAAGTCCACAGAACACCTCAAAGGAGCCACCAACAGCGAGCCACATGAATCACGACCAATGGAGCAGAGGATCCAGGCAGGGCGGTTCAGCCCACCCCCGGAATGCCGCTTTGACCAGTGCCCGGTGCTCCCCATTGTTACCCCCACAAAAGTTGGTTCCTCCACAGACGGCAATAGTCCCGCCAAAGCTTCCCCCGTTTTCACTGTCGGAGACACGTGTGTGGGGGAATACCAGGCAAAGATCAAGGCGGAGCGAGTGTTTTCCAGGAGAATTGAGTTGGTCCTCGAGTTCTACAAGACTGGTGCGGGCGACGGTGCCAAAGTGAAACGAAAAATAAAGGGCCAGTATGATAGAATCGCAAGATGTGTCCGCGAGTGTTGCAACAATGACGTTCACAAGTATTGCAGCAATCATCCCAAGACGCTTGATCTCTCTCGCCTGCAGTGTCCCAATGGCCTAAAGCACTTTCACGAGGGAAGAGCTAGCTAGGCTAGCTCGGCTAGCTAGTAGCACTCATTCCTGGATGGAAACTATCTCGGGCAAATGCGCACATCTCCATTACGCGCTCATTCTGCCAGGAGATAGAACTCTTAGATGGTGAATACATAGAAGATACCCGTAGTACTTTTGAGGAAAGAGGAACTCGGGGATGTTTCAGTTGCCAAAAACGAGGCATCCATTCGAAAACCCAGCTGCATTGATACCAGTAAACCTAGCTAGCTAGAGAATGGTGTTTGATCCAAGGGAAACACACCAAATCTAACTTTGAGACGCTGCGTGAGGGCGCCTTCGGCTCTTCCACCCTTCAGCGCAGATAGCAGATAGATGCTGTAAACCGGGACCAATCAGTCAGCAGCCACTTTGTCTCGTTCTATTTTTTTAATTCTATTCGCAGCTGGGTGATTTAGATGTACAGTCAACATTCAGATATATATACTGGGGGGGATTCAGGAATTCAGTAAATATAACAGCGAGAATAAATATTGATTTTATCCCTAACCCTAACTATTCCCGTAGAATTGTACGTGCTCTAGTACTAAAATAGGGTTAGAGTTAAAAATGTGGGAACTGGAGTATTCTTAAATATTATAGAGCGAATAAATACAAGATTATAAATATAAGCGAGCGTTGACTGTATTTTGAAGTCTGGACATAGAACTTACAGAACCTTCTCGTGGAATGTCACTTCCCTTCCATTTAAGTCCGAGGAACTCACCACGGCTCGCATTGAATCGCCACTTCTTGGCCTCAGCAAACTTGCTGTAGCGGCGTCCCTCTCACAAATCTGATCTCCTCAAACTGAAACCTAAACCTTCCAACATGGACCGCAAAAATACGAGGCAGTTTCCCGCAGCTGACCGCGAACGAGTGGTGTCAGAAGAGGAAGGAGAGGTACATGATGAAGCCTTTCCAAAGGACATTGACTTGGTTGCTGGGTGCGAGGATTTGAGGCTGTCGAAACTTGTTGCTGCTCGAATCACAACATCAATCTCAGCAGCAGCCGATCAGTCAGAAGAGGAAGGAGAGGTACATGATCCAGCCTTTCCGACCGACCTCGACTGGGTTGACGGGAGCGAGGATTTGAGGCTGTCAAAGCTTGTTGCTGCTCGTCTGTGTGAGGCTGAAGAATCACAGCAGAATGAGAACCAGGTGATAACACCTTCTTTGACCCCTACCAAAAACACAGCCGTGTACGCCTCAACCAATGGACCAAAGGAAGACTCTGAAAAGCCAGCAAAACGAGCACACGATCAGTCAAAATCAAGCGATCCATCCATGGTGCCAACAAAAGAGTTGCTCATGGACGATAGAATTGACGCTGGCAATCCTTCCGGTATGGAAAACAGCTATGGCACAAATAATGGAACACAAGAAACTTCCAGTGAACAACAAGACAGCTTGCCGGGTGCATATGCGTTGGCTCCACCGGGTGTTGTTGTTGCTGCTCCACTGGGTGTCAACAACAACGGCTCGAATGGTGTAAATCTATTGCCACAAAGTGAGCATCACCCTGGAGTACCGTCATTGGATAATGGTCCGACAATGGTGAGCAGTAGCTCCTCCATATTTGATGGGGGCATTCCAGTAGCGAATCTTGTCAGCAATGATCATGATAACACCATTCCTGAGGCCGAACCAGAAGACATTGAAGCACAGATGGGGCGCAGAAAGCAGAGAGAAAGAATGATGCTGAGGATGGGAGCATTATCTCTTGCTTTCTTTCTGATGGCTCTAGGACTTGTTCTGGTAATGGTACTATTCATGGTTTCAAAAGGTCAAAAGACTGACATTGAAAGGCCTGTCTCTACAGTGTCCCCATCGGCTCCTCCGTCAATGCCCCCTTCTCAGCGGCGACAGAGTGATAGTGCTCTTCAGTTATTCCCTAACTACACCAAGGTGATGCTGGACGACTTGGAGTCAGCCCAGTACCATGCCTACCAATGGCTGCTTGGTGACATTGAAATGCATGACAACAGGCTTGCAGATGAGCGAATTCTTCAGCGTTTTGCCCTTGCCACATTGTACATGTCAACAAATGGCGACAGCTGGTTCAGAAATGAGAACTGGTTAAACCATTCAGTCCATGAATGCTTCTGGTATTCAAATGACCAGTTTCTGGACTTCGAGGACGAGGATTATGAGTATGTGCAAGTCATTCACACCAATCCTTGTGAGATGGCACCCACAAACAACACAGATGTGTCAGTTCTTCCAGGAGAGACAGAAGACATGTATGTTCATCTCTGGCTTGCCAACAAGAAGCTAGAAGGCACCATTCCTCCTGAGGTATTCTGGTTGACACACCTCAGGAGTATTTCCTTCTACAACAATGATGGTCTTGGGGGCTCCATTCCTTCCTTGATTGGGCAACTAACCAGCCTGGAAGCTATCAACATGGGGGGCACAGCAATCTCAGGTGTTTTGCCCAGCGAGCTAGGCCTCTTGTCAGATACAACGCACAGCATTGCCATCATCAATGCTCAATTGGAAGGAAGGCTCCCATCAGAGCTTGGTCTCTTGCACAGGATGCATGATCTCTTGTTGGATCAAAATGGGTTTACAGGAGTTCTGCCTGAAGAGTTAGGAAATGTGTCTAGCTTGGAATGGATCTATTTGTCTGATAACTCATTCACAGGGACCCTCCCAGTCTCCATGGTGCAATTACCTTTGCTGCAACAGTTGTATCTTGATGGGAATCAATTTTCCGGAGCCATGCCAACAGAGATTGGCTTGCTAAGTGATATCGACCATTTGGTTGTCTACAGAAACAGATTCACTGGAACCATTCCAACTCAGGTTGCTCAAATGTCATCTGCTAGCAATCTTGACTTTGATGACTGCTACTTTACTGGGACTCTTCCATCGGAGCTTGGTCTTCTCACCAAGATGACACAATTCTGGGCTGCTGGCAACAGTCTAACTGGAACCATCAGTACTGAAATTGCACAGAACCTCAATCTTGAATATTTCATTGTATCTGAGAACCATTTTTCCGGAACAATCCCTACTGAGTTTGGCCAGATTGTCAACTTAGACTCATTGAGTTTGTCAAACAACAACTTGTCTGGGTCACTTCCACATGGGCTTAGCTCCAACATCGACTGGTTGGAAGTCTCCAACAACACTCTATTGACTGGCCCTCTCCCTACAAGCCTTATAAATTTGAATTGGGTATGGCTGACTGGCACTCAGATCTCTGGAGTATTGCCAGGCTACGTTTGTGATATTGAAACACTGGCGTTTGACTGCAGCTCAATTCTCTGTGGTTGTGACTGCACTTGCAGCAACAATACGAACAGCACAGCAGCTAACATTCTTGCCAGAAAGAATGAAACTGTTGGCTAACCAGCTGGCATGGTTGCTCCAAATTAAAATACATAATACCCGCATTCGCTTTCACTGTGTTGAACTTGGAGTGTAGGAGGCTTAAAAGACTATTTGCTAACTTCCCTTGTCTGCATGCTTCTATCAACTAGCTAGAGGTTGCATGTCGAGCAGCAGCACGCCTGGAGGACTACGTCACGAACTTCCACACCCGCTGGTGTGGAAGTTTATGAAATCATGCCCTCAGTCCGGTTGCCAAGCAACAGTACCACCTCACAAATTGCAAAACCGTTGCCGCACGCATTTGCTCCGCCCTTGCTCCTGTTCCCAGAAAACCAAAGTGACACCGCAATTACTCTCCACAATGTCAGCCAACACTCGTCAGTGGCCTTTGCCTTTGTGGTTCAAGGTGACGAAGACTACATGGCTGCATATCTACATTGGACACAGCCTGTACTAGCGTATGGTGAAGAGAGACCTCGCCAATGCTGAGAAGAGTAGCGTACTGTAACTTCCCTGAGATTGTGATTTCGCTTGCGTAATCGTTCTGACTGTGCCCAGCATAAACCCCCTGATGGTTGTCACAGCACGGATATATGGGAAGCCAAGACCAGAAAAGAGGTGACACAGTGTGATGATCATATTGTTATTAGCTTTCTTTGCCCCATCGTCCGTCCATGGCCATGATTTCAGATTCACATACGCTGCAACTGCACCGTTTCTTAGGGATCGACGGCACCGAGAGGAAGTACATTTCGTCCTACTCCTGTGGTCCCCAATTCATTGAATTCCGTTAAGGTACCCAGGCGGTTATGCACATTGATTTGTGGGGACCCGTCAAGCGGGCCACGAGACAATTCCACACATACAATCTTCCGGGTGGAGCAAATTGCTGAGGAGCGAGAGCTTCATTGACTTGTGTATAGGTAATGCTCGTCGGAGGAGCTCTTGAGAATCTGAGGACATGTCTGGCGCTTACCGGTATGAGGTGCTGGGGCGAAGGGTTGTAGAGATAGGAGCAATAGGTGGGTGGTGCAGTAGGGGGCAGCTAGAAGGCTGGTCACAATGTCAGGTCATGTGCTTCTAAAGGCTGACCCCATTGATCCCACCTTGTAACCTAGCTAGAGATTTGAGGTAAGATTATCGATTGTCATCTATGCCCTCCTATGGATCGAGAAGTGATCTATCCAATGAATGGGTCTGGTCTGGTTGGTAGTCCTGTTTCTATCTCACTGACTTCAATCTATCTTATCGCATCAAAGACCAACGAGTCGCCGAGGTCTTGTGCATACGGTACAGGAAGATCTGCGCCGACACAGGAATCAGCACCAAAAAACTAGGAAATAGCAAGGAGGGATGAATCCAATAGCAGGATGCACTCTCCTCTGTGCGCTCGAGTTTTCATGTAGCCTCCTCCCTCCTCCGTAGCGGTTGCCTTTTCAATGACGACTCGACGACGAGCGATAGGCTCCTCTGTTCAGGCTGGAGGTAGGGCTATAGCCTCGAATTCTCTCTTTATCCGGAGCGATCGAAAAGGACTCGACATTGGTATTTCCTGGGTAATCAGCAGTAAGAGAATAGACAGTAGGAAATAGATGTGGTTTTCTCACTGATACTGCAGACAACCGGTGACTTGGTCTAGTTTTTCAAACTCCACCAATTTGGCTGGCGGACATGACTGTCATTCATGGTCCATAGAATTCAATGAGGGATGGCTTTCCAATCTGCACCGGAGACGGTCGGCTTGATAGTAGAGGTTGCTTCACATGACGCATCAACTGGACTTCCTTCTGACCCAACAAGACATGGCACTCCACAGCGGTGATCTTGGTGGACAACGGTGTGCAATTGATTTCTCCATCCCCCAGACTCTACAAACATGTACCAGCTAGCTAGCTACTAGCTAGTACTGTACAGTATAATATGTAATCTCTTGCCAGTAGAGTCTAGTACAGTATTAGTCTTGAAGATTCTAGGACCCCCACAGCCAATGGAGTTGATCAATCGAGGTCGGCCTGCGTGGCACGTGTTAAATCCCGCGATAAAAGCTTGCCAGAGGCCAGTCTGTAAAATTCTGTTAACACTCCCTA